>QANZ01026059.1:0-30351 GCA_003254925.1 Chamaecrista fasciculata | reverse complement strand
GTCGGAAAACGCCTGTTAGTCAGAATATTTATCCCAACAACGCCGCTTGTCGTCGTCGCTAATCTCTTCGTCTCTGCTTCTTTCAGGTTTTGCTTCCTTCTTTTAAAATTTTCTTGAATTCGTCTGCATTTTGTGATGTTCATCTTTCTTCGCACATCCTAACTGCAATCTCATATATAGTTATAAATAAAATTAACTTAATGGTTGTATCATCTTGTGATTGGAATGAAGACATTGACATCTTGCTGCCCGTTTCCACAAATCTCTTTTATTAAGTACTGTAATTGAAGTAATCACATATCGGCAGATGAATTTTGCTGTAGTGATCTATTTCATCGGTGATGATTGTGAATACGGTCAGCCCTACTTGGAGTCATTTTTTGTTTTGTTGGAACTTAAAGGTTACTAAAGATTGAGACGATGTAACTTTTCCTTATGGGTGCCAAATGTTATGACTTGAGTTTTAGAGCAATTAAAGAGAAAGACGCAATGATTTTCCAAGGGGTTTGAGTTGCCCAAGTGGCTATGTTGTCAATTTTGTCCTTTTTTAGTCCTTTTCAACTACAGATATTTGTTGTAGAAATAGAAAGATCACAAGGGCAATTTCAGAAAACAAATTTGTAAACAACTTGCTCTTTTAAAGTAGAAAAGATTTGGACGGAATTTTATACGTGCATTTGACATGTCTCACTAAAACTAATGTTTTTTAGAGGTGTTTTTTGAAATCTAGATTGTGTTTAACCTTTGTTTTGGCCAAAAGTTAGAGAAAATCGAGTTTTAGTGAGGCATGTGAGATGCACGTGCGATGCATGTGCGAAATTCCATCCAAATTTAATGGGAAAATTGTTTAAGGTACCAAAGTGTTAACGGTACATACCTCAGGATATTAAAGTGTCACGTTTTAAACCACATGGCACTAAAGTGGAACGAGGTCAAAGTACAGGGTACCAAAGTATAATTTACCCTTTTATATATGATCATTAATGCGTTTGTTGCAAAAAAATTACCTTTTATGTCGTGGATTTTAAATGTGTGCCATAATGCCATATGAATTTTGTGAGACAAGTGAGTAGGTTCGTAAATGAATGAAAGCTACCAAAGGTTGGTAATTTAAGATGTGTGCACTTGTCTTGACATATCAAACTGAGACTGGTGAAAAACTATTTCTAACTAGTAATGTTATAGATAGAATTTGAAGTCTGTATAAAGAGTGATATCTGTATTTGAAATTAGTATATGTTTTTGTCAAGTGTTGAATCTTTATCTTCTGTTTTTTTTTAATGAACTGATAGTTGCTACTTTCAGAATATTAGCTCTATGACAAATGAAAATTGATATCAGATTTTTTTTTTCTTTTTTTACTAAGAGAACCTAGAACAGGAGTCAGGAGGGAATATGTTGTAAAAGTGTTGATTGTTAAACTTATATAGTGTTATATAATATAGCACCATATTTCCTATTATGTTGTTCCATTTTCAATTTTTTTCTTGTGTTGTTTCTTTGAGTATTTGTATTAATAAGACTGAATAAAAAAATTTCAAGTGTATTATTAATGTTTCTTATTACGTTGTTTTGTAAAACTATGGATTGCCATATATTTGTGGGTTGCTTCTTTTTATTATGCTGATTATTTAAAAGTAATTTTTTGAGTTTTCTTTTGGTGATTTTTTGAATTTTTCTGATTTATTTTGAAATTTTCATTTTTTTGAAATTTTTTTATTACGTAAAAACAATTAACCAATCCAATTCAAATCAATTGAGACCATTGGATTGGTTTGGATGGCCTAAAATAATTGGACTGATTGGATGATTTTGGTTGTCATCCATTCAATTTGGTTGGATAAATTATCCAAACTGAATTGAAGTGAGTGTTTGAACACCCTACTTTATGTTAAATTTGTATCTCATTGGAATTATTAATTATGACTTTTGATGAATTTTCAAACTTTATAATTTGTAATTTATGTAAATATAGATGGTTATATTTTATAGATAATTTATAAATAAAATAATTTTTATTTATATTTATGATGTCATGCGGTTCAACTTCTCGTGGTTAGACCAATCAACCTGTGACACAGTCTTTTTAGTTTTCTCACCGGTTTGGTTTTTAAAATATTGTCCCAATGACCCAAACAACTATCAGCTCAGTTTTGGATTCATCTCGTTCATCTCTGCTTTGCCCTAAGGTCCTAAACCTTTACATGATAGTCCACAATCCAACAAACCCTCTTAAACCTCAGTCAAGCTGATGGTGACCTGACAAGTGACAACTACGAGGAGAGAACAAAGCTTATCCTATCCTTCAAAACTAGCCAGTGCAAAGACAAGAACAAATTGTAAAAGAAGCTTATGCTATTTCTTTAATACTCTTCTTTCAATCCAGGTTGGTAGTATGTGGAATAGTAGCCGATTACTTTTGGCTTTTGAATCTTTTGGTGATTGCAGTTGTCATTCCATCTGACTACTTTGTAGAATGTTCTATTGCTGGAATCACCGAATGGGTTCCCTGTATACATGAGAATTTGTTGCTTTATAATCGAATGTTCATTAGGGCACGCTCCTCTTTAACGATCTAACTATGGATGAATATTTTGTTTTTGTTTTGAAAATTGATATCTATTCTGATTCTCTTGACTGGTTCTTGGTAACAATCAGGTGACAATAATAGTAAACACACTCATCATCATTAAGTATGAACACAATTGCGCGGAATGTATCAATCCTACTCAGACAGCCCCGTAGAACTATTGAATCGCTGAATGATGGGTATAATCAATTGCAGCAACTTCAGCAATGCAGAGGAATAAGAGTGAAGGTTCAAAATGGGAATTTGGAACGGGCGCTGACAGATATGCAGCACAAAATGCAATCAAGTGGAATGGAGCGGATGATAAAACAGGTGCAGAGGTACCATCTCAAGAACTCTGAGAAGCGGGTTTTGGCTCAAAAGAGCTTGGAGCGGAAAATTCGATCACAGGACCTTGCTCGCAAACTTAAGTCCATTCTGCTAAAGAAAGTCAGGTAATTGGATTCTTCTATGACATACCAGTTTCCCACAGAAATAACTTTATGGCATAATATATCAAGTTTGGCCCCGCATTTCTTTTTCCTTTTTAAACAATACTTAGTTGTATGATTTTTGTTAAACTTAATCATATATCCTTATAGGGTTCAAAAGGTTTTGTGTGCTTCATGACCTCGGTATTTTTTTATGAAGTCTTTTAGTTTTTTAGCGTGGGTTGAGATAACAGAGATGTTTCTCATGTTTCTTTATTTTCTTCTGCATTTTTTGGTTGAAATTGGGAAATGATTTTCTCTTTTTGCCTCAGATTGTGCTGTTGTTGTCGTATAAGATTTGGATTTTTTGCTCTTTGATCTAGTTAATTATGGGTTTAGAAGTAAATCTGTAATGATTATCATATGTAATGGGTAAAGATGATAGGGTCCATCTTTAAACTATTGGTGAAATAATGTTTTGAATTGAATTTGTGACTGGGTATTTTGGAAATTTAAGGATTGAAGTGAAGCATTGAGCTTATTGCCCCTTTTCTTAGTTCATACTTAGACGTGGAGGCATTTCTGGTCATTAATATTCAATCATGGGGAACTAGTAATTTCTGTTGTAGGCTGTAGCTTTTAGCTGGTGTAATAATCATCTTGAAATTTTTCTGCTAGTTAACGTTGATTTCTTAGATGTGAAGATAGGGTCTGAACTCTAATGCATATCATACAAAGTCAGATGCCTTAGTGCATCCATTTATTATTATCTTTTTTCATTCTTTGTTAAATAGTTCGCTCATATGACTTTTGTGATTTTCATAATTAACAATTACGTATTCTGCTTCTATTTATGTGTACAAGTTTTTACTCGTACTTATTTTCCATTGGAATTTTGCAGGGGCATGTGAGAAGGGTGTATGGTTATGTGTTAAACAATGGTTATTGTAAGTTGCAGTCATTTTGCCTCACTTTATTTTCAATGTTTTTTTTTTGGCTATTCTGGTTATGCTGTATTTGGCCATTTCTGTTTAGTTGGCACTATTGAGGCAATCATACAGCAAAATAAAAAGTCCATTGATTGTCATGTAACTTTTATACTTGATATCAAGGCATCTGATGCATAAGTGCACAACTGATGACTTTAATATAATTACCTTTGATTATTTTGCAATGTGTGTGGTTAAATCATTTGGCTCTTACTCCTATATTTATTTTATTTTGAGTAAACTAACAATTTGGTTCCGGAGGATCATCGAATTGACAACTCGGTCCCTAAAAGATTAAAATGTACAATTTAGTCCCTGAAAGATTGAAACAGTATACTAATTAGTCTTTTTTATAGATTAAATAGTATACTGTTTTAATTTTTAAAGGATCTAAGTATATTATTAGTTTACTCTATTATTTTTACAATAGTATTATATAGTATAGCCCATTTTTTATGGTTCAAAAGTTTTTATTAGACTAGATATCTTGTGGTTTGTCGTGATCTTCCCGGTGATGTCTTTGTGAAATTGTAACTTTCAATCGAACCCAGCTTCCAAGTGAACTTAGGGTTTTTGTGAGTTTGATCTCTTACAAATTACAACCATATAAGGTAATATATATATATATATATGAGAAAACCTATTTTTTGGTCCCTCAATTGTTACTGAGTCGACAATTTGGTCCTTGAATTGTGGGAAACTACAACTCAGTCCCTCAATTGTACACTTCCGTCTATGTTTTGGTCCCTCATGTGTGGTCCGTCAGTCATGGAGTCGTTAAGTGATGATGTGTCACAGTTAAGTGCTTAGGTGGCTGTTAAATGCTAAGTTGGCATCCAAATAATATATCCTACTCATTTTTCATTTTACACCTCATAAAAATGAATGACTTGTATGCAATATAATATAACATTTCAATATGAAACACAAAAAACAAACCAAGGGCCATTCTGAAATTTTCACGCTCCCTCTTCTTCATCTTCTTCTTCAACTTTCTTCTCTGCCGCCATGGTCATCTCTCACCCAGATTTCTCCTCCTCCTCTTCGATTCCTCCTCCCATCTTTCATTAATATATTAATCTTAGCTTTGACCCCTATTATTATTCAACTCACACATTAATCTTCTACCTATGAATACCCCAATCCCTAACAATTCGTCACATTTCATTCACATTCAACAATCTTCAATAATCAACATTCAGTAATCTAATTTCTACCAAAAAAACGAACCAAAAGATTCACTGATTTACATATTCACAGTTTTACTCATCTGTGATTGATTCTCAGCTCAACCATGGCTTTGACCGGAAACCTAAGGAGAGTTTTCCGACTAGGCCACAAGGGGAAAGGCCTTCCCGGCGGTGATTTAAACCTGAGCCGATGATTCCGGCGCATTTCCAGTGTCCGTTGACGAATCAAGTTCCATTCGGCGAATGATCCAGGATTGGTGCGTCGAACACCAGTTGTACGAAATCGAGAGGATTCCGACGCCGAGGATCCCGGTGGCGCCATTCGAGGTCGACGATGTGTGCTCGAGGATCACCACCGCAATCTAATCTCAAGTCTTGGGTTAATGCAGCAAAAACTAGTGACGTCGAGGAACTCAAGTTTTCTTTTTGAATTTCTATGCGTTGAAGAAGAAGATGAAGAAGAGGGAGGGTGAAAATTTCAGAATGGCCCTTGGTTTGTTTTTTGTGTTTCATATTGAAATGTTATATAATATTGCATACAAGTCCTTTTTATGAGGTGTAAAATGAAAAATGAGTAGGATATATTATTTGGATGTCAACTCAGCATTTAACAGCCACCTAAGCACTTAACTGTGACACATCATCACTTAACGGCTTCATGACTGACGGACCATACGTGAGGGACCAAAACGTAGACAGAAGTGTACAATTGAGGGACTGAGTTGTAGTTTCCCACAATTCAGGGACTAAATCATTGACTCAGTAACAATTGAGGGACCAAAAAGTAGATTTTCTCATATATATATATATATATATAAATTTGACTACGCAGTAGTGTGGCATTTGATTATCAACATCACCATTTGATGACCATATCACAAGGGGAGATCACGACACAACTTCAAGTATAAAATATTTGACAGATTGCAAATTTTCAATGACTAAAATGTATGTGTTTTTTAGGGATCACTTTGTTGAATAAGTCATATTTTAAGAACCAAAAAAATAAATTCTCTTTGGAGATTAATGGACCACATCATCATACATCATTCAAACAAAAATTTTTGGACAACGAGGTTATTGAGCTGAAACAATATCCATCTTCTCTTCTAAGTATTCATTTCTCTCTTTGCAATACAATGCATTTTTCTATTCGAAATACAGGGCATTTGCATTACAAAGAATCGAATTCCCTTTTATAAGTTATTACATCATTCTTACATAAAGCATTAGTGTAATAATTTAGGTATGTAGACTTCAAAGTAAACTTAATATTTAATTTCTCAATTTTGATTGAGTAAATGATTTAGTTCGTAAAATGTGGAAATAAATGAGTTGGTCATTGATTTTTTATAATCATCAACTATTTAGTCCTTTGGACGTTATTTGTTAGCTAACATGATAACATGAATTTTAATTATTGACGTGACTTCATTAAATGCTTTTGCACCATCCTAATTAGTTGAAAAATCAAACTTGAACCTAAACTTAAGTATCAGGGTTTCTACTAGCATCAAATTAATAAGAATGATGAGATTGAAACTAAGACTTATCGTAGTCATTCTCCCCATATTTGCAACTTATATTTGGAGATAGAAGATAAGGTAAAAGATGAACTTTAATTAGTTGTGAGTTGTGACACTATTATTGAAACTTAGCTATTAGGACTACAAGACTTTAGGGAAAGTACCAGGAAATGTGATTATTGCCGTCTTTTTCCATTTTGTGTATATATAACTTTAATATATGACATTTAATGGTGATACATGTCTATTTAAGTCACGTCCTCAATTTAAATAACGAAGAAAGATTTTAGAGACTAAATAATTGATGTTTGTAATTATTTAGGGACAATAATATATTTTCATTATTAAGGGACAAAATTGTTTGAAGTGTGAAAATTGATGGCCAAGTAATAGTTTGACTATTATTATTCATTTTGAAGCTAGGAAAGTCCTTCATGACACTAGTGTCCACAATTCACCAAATGCAATTTTATTTATTTATTATTATTTTTTTTTAATTAAACATTATTCAGGGTATTCATCCTAAACAACAATGACTAATTTTCTTGCCAACTCGCAAACACCTTGAAGAATGGAACAACTTACTCAAATATTTAAGGTCAAAATGCACTATAACTTTTGCTCAAGTCTCAATTTGATCTTATATCTTTTTTTGTTGCACTTTTGGTCTCATATCTTTTCTCCAGGTTGCATATTTGGTCCCGTGTTGCACTTTTGGTCTCATATCTTTAGGTCAAGTTGCAGAATTGGTCCTATATCTTTTGTAGGGATGGCAATTTGGACGGGCATCTAGGATACCTGTCCTGAATCCACTAGTAAAAAATATCCGGTATCCGTCTAGGGATAGTGAAAAACAAAAAAATATCGAATATTGGATGGATATAGATATTGCTTCAACTATCCGATATCCATTTAAAATGAACAGATAGTTAGGGTTCTCGATTTTCAATACCCTATAGAATGATATTTTATTATTTATTTTAATTAACAGATATTGTGTATTGGATATTAGATATATCCGATTTTTAAATTAGGATATCCTATCCTATATCCACTTTTTTTGGGTATTTCGGATACTTAGGGTACCCGTTAGATATCAGATAACGAATAAGGTACGAATACTAAATTATCGAATATTGGATATGATAAGCATATACAGATACAGATTGACAAAATGATGGGGGTACTCTACCCATTGCCACCCTTAATCTTTTGATCAGGTTGTAGAATTGGTCTCATATTTTTAAGCTAGATACAAAATTAGTCCCATATATTTATGTCAAGTGTGATTCACAATGAAACTCTTTATTAAGATATGAGATTAATTTATGCAATTTGTCCAAAAGTGAGACTAAAAGTTCATCAGAAAAAGTTATGAGATAAAATTAAAACTTAGTAAAATTATGAAATCAAAATTTATGATCGGATGAACTTGAGTAAAATTACTTTGATCAAAATTTAAAGTTATTCTATACCGAAAATCATAAATCGAACCCTTTCACTTAGTTAAGAGTTTTTTTTTTTTTTTTTTTTNNTTTTTTTTTTTTTTGGCCAATCACTTAGTTAAGAGTTAACAATAACATATCCCTACATGCGCCTTGGGTTACCAAATGCAATTTTATGATTGGATGATCTCACTTCTCAATTCTCCTTTAAGATAAAGCCTCCCATTGACTACTCTCACAGCGTGGACTCAGTCTTCCTTTCGTTCTCTATTTCGCTCGCCACCATGACAATTCTCAGTATCTCTCTCTCTCTTACACATGTACACACATTCTCTCTTCCTTCAACCTTCTCTCCCAAAGTGTCAAGCCTTGTTTTACTTTGGGGAATTTGTATTTCTTCTCTTTGGAATACGCACACTACAACCCTCTTGTTTGGTTCCCGAGAAAGAGTGGGAAAAAAGAAACAAAAGAGAGGAAACCAACAATACCCTTCACGCTGTTCGATCATTCTTAAGATATTGAAGGTTGGTTTGTTTCCTCTTCCCTTCTGCTCTGTGAAAATTTGAAACCCAGTTTTTGCTTTTCAACTTCTTGCAAGCTTTTTATTTTGTGTTCATCATCCGTCTTTTGTGAAGTGATCGTGTATGATCCCTTGGTAGTCATAAGTGTTTGATATTCATTTAATTACTTCATTATGCCTCTGTTTGATTCTATATAGTTCGTTCCTAGTTCATTCGATTTGATTCATCTTATGCTTCAATTCAATCCCTATGGAGTTATTTGCAAGTTCATTCCTATTGGGTAGGTGAGCCTGGTGATTTCTTGACTTTTTGGATTGACTTGACTTTGGTAATTTGAATATTGAAATTGAAGTACCCTGATGGTTGGTAATACTAATAGTTAATATTATACTTGGGTGTCGTTCCAATTTTATACTTTGCTGAATAGCTTATATTGGAGAATAAAATAATAATTTCCTCCCCTTCCCTTTTTTTTTTGGGTCACATGTGCATTGCCTTAGATAGATATTTACGAGAAGGACAGTAATTTGAAGTTGGGTTTTGCAGCTTTCAGTTTTATTTTAGACTTTTTGAAGTGTTTCTCTCTTCAAACATCAAATTTTCTCACTGGATGTGGAAGCACCATCATCATGTCTGAAAAGGGACATAAATTTGTGAGGTTCGTTTGCTCAAAATTCTTCCTCCCACATGTTGCTACATATTTCTGCAGTATTTAGTTTTACTAATAGTGCATTTGCATTTCTCTGCAAAGTTCAAGAATCTCATGTTCTGCCTCTAATCTGATATTTCTGCTTCTTCTGTTCTTATATTTTTTATATTTCTTCCTGCCAAAGATGCAATTATAATAAACTTGATCCCTTATTAAATTTACTAGTTTAGATGTATCGACAAATCTAATTTTTAATTTGCTCTTTCCACGTGGATACTTCTTTTTGTGTTATACTGTGCTACAAACAGTATGATTTATCATTATCAGTTAGTTTCTTTTACAAAGAGACCAAATTGATTGTAATTATGTTTTCAGGGACTAGGTTTTGTAGTTTTATCTTTTGAGGATTGAATTAATACAGTTACCATCTTTCAGGGACTAAACCATTAGTTAACTCATTTCTTTTAATTCTTCAAAAGTTCAATCTACTAATTGATTTGTCCAGTGGAATTTGTTCCACGATCTCCACCTACCTCTCCTAATGATTATTAAACGAAGACTTTTTGAGATCTGGATTATGCAGTACTCTGTTATTGGGCTGTACTCCTTTTATTTTTTTTTTGGAGTAAATTCATGATTTGGTCCTTATAGGATTATAAATTTATCAGTTTAGTCCCTAAAAGATAAATTTATAAGATTTAGTCGATGAAAGATGCCATTACAATTAACTTGTTCCGTTTTTAAAAAATACTAACTGAAATTTGATGACGAATCTGACGTCGTCTTAAATTTTGTTGACACTACACTTAACATTTGATACTAGAAAATCATATTTTTCATTGAAGTTTGATTAGTATCGTAATAAAAGGAGGACCAAATTGATTGTATTTGCATCTTTGAGGAATTGAGTTTTATAATCTTTTCTTTCAAGGACCAAATCATTAATATACACTTTTATTTGAAACTGATTTGATTTTGTAAGTAGAAACTTAAACATGAGAATTTCTTGGCTAGACCTGGTAAACATATGCCAAGACAGTAGAAGGTGGACATTCATTCAATGGGACTCACTTCTGACATGTCTTTTGTCTGCTTTTTATTGACTTGGTATTTGTAAATAAATACATTGGTTTTGCCCTTGTGAAGTATTTCTGCTATTATATATATATATATATAATATACATGATACTTAACTAAAGCTACTTACCATGTTAATTTTTCTATGCAGATTTGAGGATTGGAAATCAGAATCATCTTTTAGTATTGAGCAGAAAGATTCTAGTGACAATGGATACCATGGAAGAAAACTTAGGCCTAGCGTAAGCGCTATTTTAGATAGTATCAGAAGACGACTTGATAGTGGGTCTGAGAAGATAAAAAACTTGAGAAAATCCTCAATAGTCCATCCTGTAAGTGATAATGGACCACCTAAAAACTCGGCTTCTAGAAGCAAAATTCTTGATCCACAGGGGCCACTCCTTCAAAGATGGAACAAAATATTTGTAGTCACATGTGTGCTAGCAGTCTCTGTTGACCCGTTGTTTTTTTACATCCCAGTTATTGTAGACTCAAAGAAATGCCTTCAATTGGATGGAACCTTGCGGATTACAGCTTCTGTTCTTCGTACTTTCTTTGATCTTTTCTACATTCTTCACATAATCTTTCAGTTTCAAACTGGTTTTATTGCTCCTTCTTCTCGAGTGTTTGGAAGGGGTGAGCTGGTCAATGATCGTCGGGCCATAGTGAAGAGATACTTATCTTCTTACTTTATCATTGACATATTATCAATCTTTCCACTTCCACAGGTATCTATCTCCCTTCTCTACTCATTTCGAGTATAATTTGGACTGAGTTTAATGGCCTGGGAAAAGCATTATTCTTAAAGCATGAACATGAAGTCATACACATAATGTGATGATTTAACACCTTTGATTTAATGTGTTCTTAATTATTCAGGTTGTTGTTTTAGCTATCATTCCAAGCCTGAAAGGCTCAGTTCCGTTTGTGGCTAAGGACTTGTTGACTTATATGGTCTTAGTTCAGTATATCCCAAGACTCCTACGCATCTACCCATTATTCAAAGAAGTAACAAGAACTTCTGGCATACTCACAGAGACAGCATGGGCTGGAGCTGCCTATAATCTTTTTCTCTATATGCTAGCAAGTCATGTAAGCATAATTTTATTGCTTACTTATGTAACTGATCGCTATATATGTTTCTAGATACCATCCTTAGATTCTATTTCACCCTAATAAATTCCGCATGCCAGGTGGTTGGAGCTTTCTGGTACCTGTTTTCTGTAGAATCAGAGCTTCGTTGCTGGCGCAAAGTGTTGAAGAATGCCACATTGTATGATCGTTCATATGCAAGCTGTGACCACAATCTTAATATTTTCTCAGTTCTTAATAGTTCTTGCTATCCTAGTGATACCTTAACGTTCAATTTTGGAATATTTGGTGATGCCCTGAACAATAATGTGGTAGAGTCAACCATGAATTTTCCTCAGAAGTTCTTCTACTGCTTTTGGTGGGGTTTGCGCAATTTAAGGTTCGTGAATGATATTCTCTCTTGGTCACTTTCATATGCAAGATCCACATGTTATGGAACCTTAAAACCTTTATGTCTTTCTCTTTACAGTTTTGCCCCTTTAGTTCACATGGAATTATTGTTTTTGTTCCTTTGTTTTGCAGTTGCCTTGGACAAAACCTCACGACAAGTACTTACGTTGGGGAGATAATATTTGCTATTTTCATTGCCATCGCTGGGTTGGTTTTGTTTTCATTGCTTATCGGAAACATGCAGGTATGTCTTTGTAAGGATTAGACATCACATATATTCATAACATAACATGATAGAATCTTGTCTATTCATGTATCTGATTCATCAGTATCCTCAAACCTCGGAGATGTGAAAGTTGACATGAACACTAAACACAACACCTTTCTCTCTGAAACTTCGATGCTTCGCAGTTTCAAATTAGTTAGCTGAGATAGAAGAACTCTAAAATCTGCTGGCATTTTGCTCTAGCCGTAGACAAATACATGTTTCTCACTTGACCTCTGAAATATTTATAGTTTTTACAAGTAGCTGAAATACACATCATAAACCTTACGTGAGAAAAATGAAATAAAGCTATATACAAAATGAACTCAATCAAATTTTCATCTTTTTTTGGGTGTCATCGAAAGGGCTATATATGTTAAGCCTCCTCATTCAATGAATTCATTAGTTGTGCCATGCATTGTTTACAGAAATATCTGCAATCTACAACTGTTAGAGTTGAAGAAATGAGAGTCAAAAGAAGAGATGCAGAGCGATGGATGTCTCATCGTATGCTACCTGAAAACTTAAGGCAAAGAATTAGACGGTACGAACATTACAAATGGCAAGAAAATCGGGGTGTTGAAGAGGAAGCATTAATTCACAACCTTCCTAAAGACCTCAGAAGGGACATAAAACGTCATCTTTGCTTGGCTTTGCTGAAAAAAGTGGGTATCATACTATCATACATAATCAATCCTATTTTTACGAAGAGGTTCTTAGGTACACTCAATCTATAAAAGAAAGATGGACCATGTTAATCATGAATAGATGTAACTACATGTCTTCTTGTTATACACTTAGTACGGTTATTTCAGAAAACTGCGTTAACTTTAGATATGTTCATGTTTTGAGCTTTTCATCTCTGAATACATATACAAGTGTAATGACATGATTGGGTTCTTGTTGATTTAGGTGCCTATCTTTGAGAAAATGGATGAACGGTTGCTGGATGCAATGTGTGATAGATTGAAACCAATTCTTTATACAGAAAAGAGCTACATTGTTCGCGAAGGAGATCCGGTCGATGAAATGCTCTTCATTATACGAGGAAACCTTGCTACTATGACAACAAATGGTGGAAGAACTGGTTTCTTTAACTATTCTGTTCTTAAAGCTGGTGATTTCTGTGGAGAAGAGCTTCTAACATGGGCCTTGGATCCCAATTCCACTACAAATCTTCCCATTTCGACTCGAACAGTTGAAACTATATCTGAAGTTGAAGCTTTTGCTCTCATGGCTGACGACTTGAAGTTTGTTGCTTCCCAGTTTCGACGACTTCATAGCAAACAACTCCAACACACTTTCAGGCAAGACTTGGCAAATCGTCATCACTTTCTTATACAACAATGCTGCATTATAGGAGAAAATATGCATGAATCATACAAAACCATAAATTTTTCTTTTAGAAACTTCCCTTAATTTACACATAAATCAAAACTTTTTCTTCCTTTCTCTTCCCTTCCTCTCAATCTGAACATACCCTTTACATAATCAGTCTTCCACCAAATCTATTCACAACATAATATTAGAAAAAGGTAAATTCACATTAAACATGACTGTCACTGGAAATATGCAATTACTATAGACTATAAAACCATGGATATGGACATGGACAAAATTAAGTGTTTAAAGTATCATTTCGGGTCTAATACAAACTTTCAATATGTTTTGGTTACTGATATGACTGTTCTGTTTGGACTTCATAGATGATTGAGATTTAGTTTCTATCCCTCTTAGTCATCTGTGACCAAAACATATTGAAAGATTATGTGCAGTGTGAAGTGTCATGTTATGTGAAGTGCAATGTGAGGTGTCAAACAAAAAATGACTATTCTTAAAGTACCATTGCTTTATAATTTATATCAAAAGAAAAGGTATGAAAAAGCATCATTTGATGATCTAGTTTACCTATCAATGGCTTGTATAGATTCTATTCCTTGCAATGGAGGACATGGGGTGCCTGTTTCATCCAAGCAGCTTGGCGTCGTCACTCGAGAAAGAAGATAGAGAGGTCATTGGGCGAAGCCGAAGGAAAGCTACAAGATGCTTTGGCAAATGAGAATGGTTCATCATCAACACCAAGTCTTGGTGCCACCATTTATGCGTCAAGGTTCGCTGCCAATGCGCTACGAAATTTGCGGCAAAATGCCGAACATAGCAGCCGAATGCCTCAGAGATTGCTGCCTCTTCTGCCTCAGAAGCCACCAGAGCCTGATTTCACTTCTCAAAATCACTAGGCAAAAACTGTGAATTCTTTGTGCATATGTAAGTCGTTGTTTTCCTTTTGTAATAACTTTTGGCTCCTTCACAATCACAATAATATGTGCTTGTAATACCTAGGGACTATTTAGTATAGTTGTGCTTGTGTATAACATTTGAATACTTAAATGATGCAACGGGATGAAACAAACACATGAAGGTTTGTTGATTTAACTAATTGAGAAAAGTTAAATATTTATTTAATTTTAGTTTTATAAGATATTAAATAATAGATTACAAATGAAAACTTAACAAATAGCAATGTAATTAATAAATGCTAATATATGATATGGTTATTTTGATAGAAATTAGTTCAGTACTTCAGTTGAACCATAATTATTTTGGGGCTAAGAAAAAAAGAACTATAATTATTTTAATACTCTCCCTCTCTCCCAATTCTTTTTCTTTTTCTATACTCTTCTTTTACTTTAATTATCTTCTTTCTACACACTGTCTAAAATCAGTTTTCTTCTTCTTACTACACTTGAACATCACGAGGGTATATGACCCCAAAGCATCTGAAAGCAGTAAACCAGTTACACCACAAGGAGCTTGAAACCATTCCTTATAACCAAGGCCATGATCCAACTCCCCCAGCGAGCCAGTCAGGACACTTGTTGGCTTCCCTATTGTGTTTGAATTGAACATCCCAATTATCCTTGAGAATCACATTCCACCACCACTCTAGTCATCTGCATTTTCTTAGCCAAGCGAAGGCCATCTACGATACCCCAAATCTCTGCCTTGAAAGCAGAGCAAGCTCCCAAGTTTCTTGTGCAGCCAATGGTCCATTTACCTGTATCATCTCTTAACAACGCTCCACACCCCACTTCATTGTTGTCTCTCGTAGCCATCTCATCTGAGTTCAGCTTTACATACCCGGAATCAAGACACTCCCAAGCAACCTAAATGCTCGTTCTCATTGTTAGTCAGAATGCACTAATAAGTAATCCTAGAAGGGGAGTTGGATAGGATTTTGAAAAACTTTTTTGAAGTAAATTAAGATTACTTGAACAACTGATTCCTTATAAAAAATTGTTTCCTTCCCATTAGGTTCCTTAACAACATCTGTTTCCTTCTTGTTAGGTTCCTTATAAAAATCAGTTTCCTTCTCGTTAGGTACCTTGACAAAGTCTTTATAAAAATGGAAACAAAGATACAATAGAAACAATTTCCTTAACTTGTATTCGTTAGGTTCCTTATAAAAATCAGTTTCCTTCTTGTTAGGTTCCTTGACAAAGTTCCCTATAAAAACTGTTTCCTTAACTTGTAAATGCGGAAAATAAAAAGTTAAGGGTGGAGAAAGTACACCACAGATTTATAATGGTTCAAGCAAAGATACTAGTCCTTATAAAAGCCTTTTCTCCTTACTCTACGTCCACTCCCCAAGCACAAAGCAAGGGAATTTTATATTATGTGGGCAAAACTAACCAATACAATGGAAACAACCTAAAACTAGGATCATCCTAAAGGTTTTACAATTTTTCTTTTACAGTTCCCCACAAATCCTCACCGGGTAGTATCAAGGTTCTTAGAACACTCCTCTTACAGTGCAACCACTCACGGATCACCACTAGGGTTTCACAACATTTGACAAAGGCAACCTACCACCACTAAAGGAATCAAAATCAGAAGATGTAGAAAGGGTTTGGTTTTTCTCACAAAGAGATTGTTTCTCACTAAGAGATAATCCACACAGGATGATTACATCAAATGTAAGATTGCACACAAGAGAATTGTTCACTCACGCTTTGATACTATTTGTAACTTTGATCATTTGAATTCTTCTTCTATATATACTCTTGATGCACAAGGAAGCTGGTCAAAATTAATGCTCCCACAGCTAATACTCTTCAATTCTCCATTGAATGTCTTTCCAAATAAAGCTCTAATCATGTCTGATTTCTTTTTATAAAAGATTTGCTGAGTAGACGAATTTATTGAGAATTGACTCATATTCTAGTTCCTCAGCTATCAGCAGACAGATTTCAAAAAACTTTCTTATTTAGATCCTTGCACAAAATAGAATTAATGAATCAGGAAACTTCTTTCTTTCTCATCCTCAAGACTCTTAATCTTTTCTTCCAATTCTTCTTTTTCTTTTCTCACTTTTCATCTTCCTCATTCTTTTCTTTTCTCTCATTTTTGTCATTCTCCTCAAGGCTTTTTACTTTCTCTTCTAATTTAGCCTTTTCTTTTCTCATGATTTTATTTTTCTTTCTAATATCTAAATATGAATCAAGAGTTTTCATCATATCATCAATACTAAAATAATCAAGATCATCAAAATCAGTGTCTACCTCATTATCTTCAGATGTGGCTATGAAACAAAGATTCGCCAGTTTTGTTTCCTCATCCGCTTCCACGGTTAGGAGATCCTCATCATCGTCCCATGAGGATTTAGCAACGATCGCTTTCTTCTGCTTGAATTTTGACTTTTTGAGCAATGGGCACTCTGGTCGTGTGTGTCCCGACTTCTTGCACTCGAAGCAAGTGACACCATTTTCTTTATTTGATTGTTTCCTTTCAACAGGATTCCTTCTGAATACCTTCTTTAAACGCCTTGCCAATATCACAAAGTCATCATCGTCTTCAGTTTCATCTCCTTCCTCATCATCACTGTTGGTGACTTTGTGAGCAATGTCTTTGTTTTTGAATTTTTGAACTTCCTTAGATAGGAAGGTTGATTCATACGTTAGGAGGTTTCCTCTAAAGTCGTCAATAGTCATTGTCTCCAGTTTTTGACTTTCGTGGAGAGCTGTTACCTTCATCACCCATATGGATGAGATACTCCTTACAACTTTCCTTACAAGTTTCTCTTGATCTATATGTTCTCCCAAGGAATCAAAATCATTGATGATCCTTCCGAATCTTTTGAACATTTCATCTATCTTCTCTGTTTCCTTCATCTCGAAGTTCTCATATTCCTTTGGTAGAACATCAATTCTGGAGTTCCTTAGCTCTCTGGTTCCTTCATATGTGATTTTCAGCTTGTCCCAAATTTCTTAGGTGGTGTCACATCTAGACAACTTTTTGAATTCCTCTGCATTCACAGCACATTAAATACAATTAATAGCCTTACTATTTAGAGAGTACCTTTTCTTATCATTTTCATCCCATTTAGCAAAGGGTTTTGGAACAGTTCTCTCATTCTCCACTTTGGTGATCTCCACAGGGTCATTTTGAATGATGTGCCATAGAGTTGGGTCAATGGACTCTGTGAAGATTCTTCACATACGATTCTTTCAGTACATGTATTCAATCCCATCAAAGTATGGAGGTCTGTTCAAAGAGGATGATCCATAATTGTTGTTGTTGTTCTGTATCTTGACTAGGATCTTTTCTCAAGGATGTTAATCTTACAAAATAGAGACACAAGCTCTGATACCAATTGTTAGTCAGAATGCACTAATAAGTAATCCTAGAAGGGGGTTGAATAGGATTTTGAAAAACTTTTTTGAAGTAAACTAAGATTACTTGAACAACTGGTTCCTTATAAAAATTTGTTTCCTTCTCATTAGGTTCCTTATAAAAATCAGTTTCCTTCTCGTTAGGTTCCTCATAAAAATCAGTTTCCTTCTCGTTAGGTTCCTTGAAGAAGTTTTTATAAAAACAATTTCCTTAACTTGTAAATGCGGAAAAAATAGTTAAGGGTAGAGAAAGTACACCACATATTTATAGTGATTCAAGCAAAGAAACTAGTCCTTATAAAAGGCTTTTCTCCTTACTCTACGTCCACTCCCCAAGCACAAAGCAAGGGAATTTTATATTATGTGGACAAAACTAAGCAATACAATGGAAACAACCTAAAACTAGGATCACCCCAAAGGTTTTACAATTTTTCTTTTACAGTTCCCCACAAATCCTCACCGAGTAGTATCAAGGTTCCTATAACACTCCTCTTACAGTGCAACCACTCACGGATCACCACTAGGGTTTCACAACAACCGAGGAAGGCAACCTACCACCACTAAAGGAATCAAAATCAGAAGATGTAGAAAGGGTTTGGTTTTTCTCACAAAGAGATTGTTTCTCACTAAGAGATAATCCACACAGGATGATTACATCAAATGTAAGATTGCACACAATAGAATTGTTCTCTCACGCTTTGATACTATTTGTAACTTTAATCATTTGAATTCCTCTTCTATATATACTCTTGATGCACAAGGAAGATGATCGAAATTCATGCTCCCATAGCTAATACTCTTCAATTCTCCATTGAATGTCTTTCCAAATAAAGCTCTAATCATGTCTGATTTCTTTTTATAAAAGATTTGCTGAGTAGACGATTTTATTGAGAACTGACTCATATTCTAGTTCCTCAGCTATCAGCAGACAGATTTCAAAAAACTTTCTTATTTAGATCCTTGCACAAAATAGAATTAATGAATTAGGAAACTTCTTCCATTTGAGTTATTGCAATGATATCAATCAGAAAGAATCATTCATAATGTGTAGCATATGAATTAATCACTAAGATCATCATTCAAGATTAGCACATTAATTATAAAATGTTTCTTTTTATAAGAGGAACCTGAATATAAAAAGTTTTTTTTTTTTTTTTATTTTTTATAAAAGGAATATGAATTTAACACTTGCAAATCATCATATAATCATTCCAAATCAATTTGCAACTAATGAATATCATACATTTAAGGCATAATTTGAAATTACAAATTACCTTAAATAATAAAACATTTAATACAAAATTTTTGTAATTTATCAAAACAAAACATACTAAAAATACGAAGGGGTTCCTTAAGGAATTTTCCAACACTCATCTTACCCAAAATAGGTCGTTGTATACTCACCGCATGGTGGATAAGTTAAAAATAATTTGATATATAGATATCAGGTCTTTGGGGAGCCATGAACTCATCGTTAAAAATGCTTTCATTTGTCCAATTCAATAGGACTCACACGGTAACTCCTCATATGTGAAGATTGTAATCTTAATTGTTAAGATTTGGGATATTTTGCGTAATCTTTTTAGGTGACTTGTATTTTAGTTAGTTATCATATAAGTACTTGGGCCTATTGGGTTTAGGTTAAGTAATCCTTGTAGAGTTAGTGTTTAGGATGCTTATAAATATATTAGCAGTTAGCGGAGGAGATTAAGACTTTGAGGGGTGATTCATTCACCAGGCATTGTATTCTCTAATTCTACATAATGAAGTTCCTTGTTCATGGGTGGATGTAGGCTACACTGGCCGAACCATATTAATTGCTTGTGTTCATCTCTTCTTCTCTATATTTTGTGTTTCTCTTTACTTTGTTTTATCTTTGAACGATTGTTGGGAGATCTCTGAAATACTAACACCATAAAATTGTTCACCTCTCCATTTAATGACATTTGAATTTCCCATTGAGCTTCGCTTCACTCCACTCCACTCCTCTCTTTGCATGGTGTAGACCCTAAACAAAGAAGTTCCAGCTACCCATGGCACGAGGGCAGTCCCTCAAAACATGCAAAACATTTTCAGACACATTGTTGCAACAACCACACCACGGATCAACTCCAGTTAATCTATGTCTAACAACGTTAGTTTTTATTTTATTATGTGCTACCATCCAAATGAAGGACCTGATACGTTCCGGACCCTCCCAACCAGCATTGCATACAATGTACATGCCATTTTTATCATGGTTCCACATCCAACTATCTTGATCCCTACCTCTTAACGGAGGCAAAGAAGCCTACATTGTCGATGATTCCCTCATCATCTTTGTCGTCTTTTTCATCGTCAGCGACGACGATGCTGTTGGGAAATTATAGAGCGAGCGCAGCGGAAAAAGGTAAGAAATTTAAAAATTTTTGCATAACCCTATAATTTTCTTCCAGGATCGACTAACTGTGTTTATACTAGAAAAGGAAAGATGTATACCTAATCAGACGGTAGCTTTGAGACTTGCGAATCCAAGAAGTCCACAGCAACGCGTGTCCTTCCTCTGCTGGTGATCCACACGAACAGTTTGGCAGATACCCAGGTGCTAGCCTCCAATCTCTTCTCCGAGAGATCTTGGGACCTAATCTACAATCTTGGAATTTCAAGAACTCTTCTTGAAATATCCAAGAACACAAAGTGGCGCACCAAGAAACAATTTCTTGGCCACACTCTCTAGGTTTTGGCGCCTCTCTTTTTCCCTCTCACACAACTCGCCTCTTTCCCTAAGTTTAGAGTAAGTTCAAAACTCTCCCTCTCACACTTAGCATAGGCAATTTTTTTACTCTCACAAACTAAGGTTATGAAACTTCTGTAGGCTTTATAGAGTCTAATTCTTTAAATAGGGAGTATCTCATTCCAAACATGAAAATAGGGAATTATAATAAGGAAATAGGGATTCCCAAAATATTGATTATGATATTACACTAATATTATAATTCAAAATTAAAAGGCAATTTAAATTTAAATTTAAATTTCAGGATCAAATCTTGAAAACTAAATCTTGAATGCCCAATTCCCATTGGTTGGAATGAGTCAGGAGGATTTGAATTCTTAATTAAAATATTACATTAATATCTTTATTTAAAATTCAAAATGCAATCTTGAAATCCAAAATGCAAGATCAAATCTTGCACTCCACTCTTCCAAGAATGCGCCACCTCCTAGCCCATTTTAAAGGAATTTAATAAATAAGATAACAACCCTAACTCTTAGGAAGTTATCATAATCTTATTAATATCCCTAACAAAATGAATTAAAATATTACCCTAATATCTTAATTCAAATTTGAATCTTGAAATCAAAATCAAATCTTGAATTCAAATTCAAAACTTTAATTCAAATTAACAAAACCATATTTTATTAATTTAAATCCAAGTGAGGCGCCACCCTCATTATCTTATCCTTCAATATTAGAGAATTTAATAAATCAATGATCCCCTAACTTTTAGGAGACTTAGCCAATTCATTATTCCCTAATATTTTAAATAAGAATCCAATTGTAAATAGATTAATCAAATTAACTATTTAACAATTGATATATTTAAACTTGTCTAACAAATTTAAATATCACAAATGTAGATCTTATTTAAGACAAGACTTCATGTCCTAGACATTCAACTATGTCTTAAATTGTGTCACTAAAGTGACTCATGAATTAAACCCTAATTCGTGTCTCATTACAGTATCTTGATCCTGCTCGTGTGTGACCCAACAGGCCTCACGTGAAGTTGGCAGCTAGCCATCTCTATGACTCACAAGTCGAGAGCGAACTCTAGCAAGCCATCACGACTACCCAAAACACGTGAGTTATCGCTTTAACATCAACGACTTAACGTTAGTACCACATTGTCATAATCCCTATTGTCACACAATATTTTGGTCATGGATAAGGCACGGGAAAGTCATCCTTAACCCAAACCATAACTTTCTCCATTCCTTGAGTTAGTCCCATTTTCCTGTGTGGCCACGCATTCCTTGGACAGACTCATCGAGAGGTCCAGTTAAATATCTATCAACTTAATGAGGGACAAAATTCCTTCTTGGTCAACCACATTCCTCAGCACGGTAAACAACCAAACCCGTACCTAGCCTGTATGGCTACCCTGTTAGGGCAACGTTGGACTAGGCCAAAATTTAACATCTACAACGCCGGAATAGTCAAGACCTCAGGTCTAAGGGCATCGTGACAGGTATACAGGAGAGGTTAGCTCATGACTAAACCCATGCAGGACTCTCCGGGTCGGTCCAGCAACTTGTAACCCATTACATAATTGCACCATGACTCTTTGTAAAGCATCTCATGCATGTATCTCCATACACCGAAGTCATGCTGGTCTTAGTTCATTCACGTTCCCACGTGAATAATCGACCAGGGACAGTTTAGAATGAAAAAACACATAATTAATAACGGATTGTTATCACAGTATACATGCTAATATGATAACGACTCAATTTATCATCTATAAATTAGTCAATCAATATGTTCATACATATAAAATGATTGGCCCTAGGGCACAATCTCCATCAAACTCCCACTTGCACTAGGTACAATCATTAATCCATCTGTTCCTACACTAGGTACATTGATTAATGTGTCTAATCCCCATCGACGTTACATGGCGTTCATGTACGACCTGTGCTAGAGGTTTCGTAGGAGGATCGGCAACATTATCCTCGCCTGCTACTTTACATATCTTAACATCACCTCTGTCAACCATCTCAAAGTGATAACGTTTGAGTATATGTTTGGTCCTTTGATACCACTGCTGGAAAACAATGGGGATAAAATCCCACCTGTTGTCGTTCCAGTCTCCACAGGGTGACCACCAAGGGCACCTCAGACACTAGTTTTACGGTCTGCGTCTCCACGAGACCAACCCTATTATCAGGATTGCAAGGAGTAAGAGTCAACACTTCATCACAGGTCACACTGCGAGAACCCCCTCTACGGCAGAACTCCTTCAAACTAGCTGTGAAACTGCTGTATACTCAGCCTCTGTTGTAGAACCAGCAATCGTGCTCTGCTTGGAACTTTTCCAACTCACGATGCCACCGTTCAGGAGAAACACGTATCCAGACTGCGATTTAAAATCATCTTGGTCGGTTTGGAAACTGCCATCTGTGTAACCAATTCACATAGCTCTTCATCAGTTCCACCATAAACCAAGAATTCATCCTCAGTCCTTTTCAAGTACTTAAGGATGTTTTTGACAGTGGTCCAATGATCCTCACCAGGGTCTTGTTGGAACCGGCTCATCATGCTCAGGGCAAATGACACAGCTGGTCGAGTACACAACATGGCATACATGATGGATCCTATTGCCAAAGCATAAGGGATGCCACTCATGCGCCTTCGCTCATCAAGTGTCTTGGGACACTGATTCTTTCTCAGGACTAAACCATGATTCATCGGTGTGAATCCCTTCTTGGTATCCTGCATACTGAACCGCTTCAGTACCTTATCCAAGTATGTACTCTGACTTAATCCAAGAAGTCTTCGAGATCTATCTCTATAGATCTTGATGCCTAGAATGTAGGCAGCTTCTCCTAAGTCCTTCATCGAGAATGATTTTCCCAACCAAGATTTCACAATGTCCAAGGTAGGAACATCATTTCCAATGAGCAATATGTCATCGACATAAAGCACCAAGAACACAATCGTGCTTCGACTAACCTTCTTGTAAACACAAGGCTCATCAGGGTTTTGCAGGAAGCCAAATGATGGAGATTGTGCCCTAGGGCCAATCATTTTATATGTATGAACATATTGATTGACTAATTTATAGATGATAAATTGAGTCGTTATCATATTATTAGCATGTTGACTATGATAACAATCCTTGATTAATTATGTGATAATTATTCTAAAAACTGTCCCTGGTTGATTATTCATGTGGGGATGTGAATGAACTAAGACCAGCATGACTTCGGTGTATGGAGATACATGCATACGATGCTTTACGAGAGTCATGGTGCAATGATGTAAGGTTACAAGTTGGTGGACCGACCCGGAGAGTCCTGCATGGGTTTTAGTCATGATCCAGCCTCTCCTGTAGACCTGTCACGATGCCCTTAGACCTGAGGTCTTGACTATTCCGGCGTTGTAGATGTCGAACTTTGGCCTAGTCCAACGTTGCCCGTAACAGGGTAGCCAAACAGGCTAGGTACGGGTTTGGTTCTTTAACGTGATGAGGAATGTGGTTGACCAAGAAGGAATTTTGTCCCTCATTAAGTTGAGAGATATTTAACTGGGCCCCTCGATGAGTCAGTCCAAGGAATGTGTGGCCACACAGGGAAATGGGACTAACTCAAGGAATCGAGAAAGTTATGGTTTGGATTAAGGATGACTTTCCCGTGCCTTATCCATGACCAAAATATCATGTGACAATCGGGATCAAGACACCACATTGGGACACGAATTAGGGTTAATTCGTGAGTAACTTTAGTGACACAATTTAAGGCATAGTTGAATATCTTAGGACATGAAGTCTTGTCTTAAATAATATCTACGTTTATGATATTTAAATTTGTTGGACAAGTTTAAATGTATTAATTGTTAAATAGTTAATTTGATTAATCTATTTACAATTGAATTCTTGTTTAAAATATTAGGGAATAATAAATTGGATAAGCCTCCTAAAAGTTAGGGGATTATTGATTTATTAAATTCTTTAATATTGGATATCAAGATGAAGAGGGTGGCGCCTCTTCTTGATTTTTATTAATAAAATTGTTTTGTTAATTTAAATCAAGATTTGAATTTGAATTCAAGATTTGATTTTGATTTCAAGATTCAAGTTTGAATTAAAGATATTAGGGTAATATTTTAATTCAATATTGTTAGGGAATTTGTATTCAAGATTCAAATTTGAATTAAAGATATTAGGGTAATATTTTAATTCAATTTGTTGGGGAAATTAATAAGTTAGTTATAACTTCCTAAGAGTTAGGGTTGTTATTTTAATTATTAATTCTTAGATAAATATGAGGGGATGGCGCATGGCTTGATCTAATGGGCAAGATTTGATCTTGCATTTTGGATTTCAAGATTGCATCTTGAATTTCAATTAAAGATATTAATGTAATATTTTAATTAGGAATTCAAATCCTCTTGACCAATGGGGATTGGGAATTCAAGATTTAGTTTTCAAGATTTGATCTTGAAATTTAAATTTGAATTGCCTTTTAGTTTTGAATTATAATATTAGTGTAATATTATAATCAAAATTGAAATCCTTATTTTCTTTATTTCTTTCCCCTAATTTCATGAGTTAGGGAATGTGATTCCCTGATATGACTCTATTTAAACACCACACAAGTCTCATAACCCTATGAGACACACAACAACTCGCCAACCCTAAGAAAAGGAGAGAAAAGTCGCCTATTCTAAAGTGGGGAGGAAAATTCGACTAACCCTAAAAGAGTTTAGGGCTTGAGAGAATTCGACTAGAAACACTAAAAGGTTTAGGGCTTGAGGTGTCATGTGTGTGTGGGAAGAGAGATAGGCGCCAAGAAAGTAGTTCTTGGTTGATCTCTTTTGGTGCGCCACTTTATCTTGGGGTTCAAGAATTGTTCTTGAACAATCAAGATCCGTAGATTGGGTTCCTGTAATCTCTTGGGAAGAAGAGATTGGAGGCTAGCACCTGGGTGTCTGCCAAACTGTTCGTGTGGATCACCGGCAGAGGAAGGACACGCGTTGCTGTGGACTTCTCTGAATCGCAATTCAAAGCTACAGATTGTTTTTGGTAAACTTCTTTCCCTTACTAGTATAAACATAGATAGTGGATCCTGGAAGGGAATTATAGAGTTGCGATTTTAAGTTTTTTTGTTTTTTCCGCTGCACTCCACTCTATAATTTCCAACACCAAACTCTTTGACTACTTCATCAAAACGATGATTCCAACTCCGTGATGCTTGCTTCAATCCATAAATGGATCTCTGAAGTTTGCACATCTTCTCTGGTTCCTCTGGACATACAAACCCCTCAGGTTGTGTCATGTACACATCTTCGGGCAGCCTTCCATTAAGGAATGCTGTTTTGACATCCATTTGCCATATCTCATAGTCATAATATGCGGCTATGGCAAGGAGGATCCTAATGGACTTGGCCATTACAACTGGGGAAAACGTTTCAACATAGTCAATACCATGACATTGAGTGAACCCCTTTGCAACTAGCCTGACCTTAAAAACATTAACGTTGCCATCCATGTTGGCTTTCTCTCTGAAAACCCACTTGCACCCTACGGCTTTTAAACCTTCAGGTGGATCGACTAAGGTCCATACCTTATGATGGAGATTGTGCCCTAGGGCCAATCATTTTATATGTTCGAACATATTATTTGATTAATTTATGGACAATAAATTATGTCATTATCATATTATTAGCATGTTTACTGCGATAACAGTCCTTGATTAATTATGTGATAATTAGTCTAAACTGTCCCTGGTCGATTATTCTCATGGGAATGTGAATGAACCAAGACCAGCATGACCTCGGTGTATAGAGATACACGCATGTGATGCTTCTCGAGAGTCATGGTGCAATTATGTAATGGGTTACAAGTTGCTGGACCGACCCGAAGAGTCCTGCATTAGTTTAATCATAAGCTAGTTTCTCCTGAACACCTGTCACGATGGCCCTAGACCTGAGGTCTTGATTATTTCGGCATTGTAGATGCTGAACTTTGGCCTAGTCCAACATTGCCCGTAACAGGGTAGCCATACAGGCTAGGTACGAGTTTAGTTGTTTACCGTGTTGAGGAATGTGGTTGACCAAGAAGGAATTTTGTCCCTCATTAAGATGAGAGATATTTGACTGGGCCCCTTGATGAGTCTGTCCAAAGGAATGTGTGGCCACACAGGGTATTGGGACTAACTCAAGGAATCGAGAAAGTTGTGGTTTGGAATAAGGATGATTTTCCCGTGCCTTATCCATGACCAAAATATCGTGTGACAATAGGGATTATGACAAGGTGGTACTAAGGTTAAATCAGTTTTGTTAAAAAGATAACTCACATGTTTTGGGTAGTCGTGATGGCTTGCTAAGTCCGCTCTTGACTTGTGAGTCATAAAGATGGCTTGTTGCCAACTTCACGTGAGGCCTGCTGGGTCACACACGAGCAGGATCAAGATACCGTAATGAGACACGAATTAGGGTTAATTCGTGAGTCACTTTAGTGACACAATTTAAAACATAGTTGAATGTCTTAGGACATGAAGTCTTGTCTTAAATAATATCTACGTTTATGATATTTAAATTTGTTAGACAAGTTTAAATGTATTTATTGTTAAATAGTTAATTTGATTAATCTATTTACAATTGAATTTTTGTTTAAAATATTAGGGAATAATAAATTGAATAAGCTTCCTAAAAGTTAGGGGATTATTGATTTATTAAATTCTCTAATATAGGAAGGCAAGAGGGAGATGGCGCATGATTCTTGAATTTAATTAATAAAATTTTTTTGTTAATTAGATTCAAGATTTGAATTTGAATTCAAGATTCAAATTTGAATTAAGATATTAGAGTAATATTTTAATTCAATATTGTTAGGGAAATTAATAAGTTAGTTATAACATCCTAAGAGTTAGGGTTGTTATTTTAATTATTAAATTCCTATAATATATATATATATATATGAGGTTGGCGCATATTTTAAGATCAAGGGCAAGATTTGATCTTGCAATTTGAATTTAAATGTGCAATTTGAATTCTAGGGTTAAAATATTAAAGTAATATTTTATTTAGGAATTCAAATCCTCATGACTCATTCCAACCAATAGTGTTTGTGCATTCAAGATTTAGTTTCAAGATTTGATCTTGATATTTAAATTAGGATTGCCTATTAATCTTGAATTATAATATTAATGTAATATTATAAATCAAGATTTGGGATTCCCTAAATTACAATATTAATGAAATTATTATATTCAAAGATTTAGGGATTCACTAATTAGATTAGTAATTCCCTAATTTTAGGAATGAGAATATATATATATATATGATACATACAAGTCGACTTTCTCAAGGCTTCGAGTGAGACTAAAAAATTTCGAATACACTTAAGAGTGAGAGGGAAAATATTTCGCCTAGCTAACCCTAGAGTGTAGAGAGAGAAAAATAGTTGAATTTCCCAAACAAGTGAGAAAGTCGACCTAACCATAAAAGGTTTAGGGTTTTGAGATTAGTCTTGCTTGTGTGTGAGATTGAGTGCGCCACATTCTTGGGGTTTCAAGAATTGTTCTTGAACGTCCAAAATTCTTAGATTGGGTTCCTGCATTCTCTTGGAGAAGAGAACGAGGCTAGCACCTGGGTATCTCCCAAACTGCTCGTGTGGATCACCGGCAGAGGAAGGACACGTTGTAGTGGACTTCTCGGATTCGCAAGTTCCAAAGCCACCGATTGAAATCAGGTATACATCTTCTCTTACTAATATAAACGCAGTTAGTGGATCCTGGAAGGAAATTATAGGGCTTTGCATTTTAAATTTTAATTTTACGTTTTTTTTCTGCTGCGCTCGCTCTATAATTTCCCAACAGTGGTATCAAAGCCACGCTATTCTTGTGTTTATTCTAGTTTTGTGATGTACATGAGATGTATGTTTGAGTGTTTACTGCTTTCATTCGTATGCTTAAATTTTGCGAAAATCCACTACATGAGTTTTTCGAACCTAATCTAAAGATTGGTGCAAATTTATGTATTTGATACATAGGGTAATCAATTGGATGGATTAAAATTTTCTTGAAAATATAGTCTTGGTCGAAAATTTTAAAATTATGAATTTGTAAATTTTTGGGTCAATAATTCGAATTCTTGGATGAGATTCTTGAATTCTTTAATTATTGATGCAAGGCTCAATTTTTCAAGAAGGCATGTTAAATTGCACAAACCCTAATTGAACACAATTAAAAATCATTTTTTTTGTGTGATGTTGTATGATAGCCGTGTATGTATATATATAAATATGTGAATTGTTCATGTATGAGTATGGTGTTGGATATGGCTCTAGGTATTTTTGGTAAATACGGCCTACGTGTCGTCTCCCTAAATTCTGGATGTAATTTTATTTTCTTTTTCACCTCAATGTTTAAATGAGGTTTCCCAATGTAATTTTGTTTTTCTTTTTAGAAAAATTCTCTCATTGGCTTGAGGGAATTTAGGGTAGATGAGCCTTATCTAAACACGGTTATATTTATGCATTTAGTTTTTGTATGTGATACAAATTGGCGCTAGATGTATGTTTAGGGGTTGCGATTTTAACATGCAAGTTTTATAATTTTACGCACAACCACGTATTTGATACGAGCGTAGGATTTTGTATGGGATACAAAATTCGTGCATGTGTTTATATGTATGTGATACATGGGGATAAACACATGGCACACTCGTTTAATTTTAAAATTGGATTTAAAATTGAACCAAAATTAATTTTAAATTGAACCCTTTTAAAATCTTAAGTTTTAATGCCATCAATAAAAAAACCCTGTTAAAATCTTGATCATTGTGGACCGGTGATAGCCCAAGCTACACGTGTTTAATGGGGCTTGATGATATAGGGTTGGGCTTTTGCCTCGTTGTTTTGAATTTGGCCATTCACAAGTTTTATTATGTGACTTAATGGGGTTATCAAATCGGATTTGGACCTCAAGGCATTAGATAGGATAAACATGCCATAATAAGTATCATATGATGATATAGTCCCATAAAGATCTAAGAGTCACATGTGATTGGTAAAGAGTTACCTACCTAAATAACTTAAGGGTGCATGATTGCCCAAGCGACGGTAAACTTTGGTGAAATATGGATCTTAGCCACTAATAATAATTTTGCTGGGTTTTATAAAATAGTGGACCTTTTTGCTAATTAACCTTCATATCTTAGTTGTAGAATCATGGCAAACAATATAAGTTCAACGTTATCACTGCAATCTGTCCTTGAGAAGGATAAGTTAAATGGGACGAACTTCCTTGACTGGTTTCGTAATTTGAGAATTGTTCTCACCCAAGAAAGGAAGCTTTATGTCCTAGAAAACCCTTCCCCTGAAGAGCCTGCCAACGACGGTCCAAGAGCTCAAGGAACTGCTTATGAGAAGCACTTCAATGACTCTATGGACGTTGCTTGCCTGATGGTTCAGAAAAACCAGGGGAAACAGAATGGCAAAGGGGACAAGCCTATCCCACAACCTGCCAAGAAGGCGAAACCTTCAAGGGATGCGATTTGCTTTTTCTGCCAAATGTCAAGACATTGGAAAAGGAATTGCAAATTATATTTGGAAGATCAAAAGAAGAAGAAGAGCGGTGAAGTCTCTACTTCGGGTATCTTTGTTATAGACGTTCACTTGTCTAATTTAACCACTTGGGTATTAGATACAGCATGTGGTTCTCACATTTGTACAAATCTGAAGGGGTCTTAGAGACAGTAGAAAGCTAGACAGAAGCGAGGTGGACCTATGTGTTGGGAATCCTAGGCGCCTAAGGCAGCGGAAGCGAAATTAAA
>QANZ01026057.1:0-13152 GCA_003254925.1 Chamaecrista fasciculata | reverse complement strand
TTTTTTTTTTTTTGCATAAAATAAGATTTAGAGTAATTTATCTTTATGATTATTAAAAGTGACATCATGAATACAGTTTGATTCTTTTATATATGACTCTTTGGTTTCAGTCACTGTCTCGCACAAAAATAATTGGGATGTTGATCACCACAAGATAACATGATCCACTAAGCTTTGTTTTCTTATCTCTCGTAAAGGAAAAGTATTCTTAGATTTGGAAAATAAAATATAATAAAATAAAAGAGAATTGTAAAATACGCAAGAGAAATTTGTTAGACCACATGGTTCAAGAAAAATATGACAATTTGACACAAACCCAGTCAGTTTTTTTTTTAATGCTGATAAAGATGTTCATTGTGAATGGTCCATACTGGCATACTGTATATTAGCATATTGCCCCCACATTACCTATTCCTTCTGATTTCCTCAGGGCTTTAATTTCATTTTCCAATTTCGTTTCTCCTGATTTTCATATATCAACATCAATTTCTTCATTCATGCATCTAGCCTTCATTTAATCACTCAATTTATGAGGTTTATCCGAATCCAAAACATCCAAGACCAAAGATGAATTGCGAGGATTTTTTATTTTTTTGCAAAAACGGGTGGTTATAGGCCAGATATATCAGAAGGCACAAAAGGCTTAAAATAAAAGAAAACATGGCAAAACATATAATACATCAAAGAAAAAATTAACTTGCTCTTTTGGTAGATACTAGAACAAAAAAAAAAAAAAGACAACACATCTTAAGTTCTAGTCTGAAAATTAGAAGATTTATAATCTAAATCAACAGAAATACAACATTTAGAATGAATAAAACATGGCTAAGAACTACACAACACACTTTGTAATCCTTTAGGAAGATTCAAATCATCTACACTTTGATTAGCTCAGGTTACAAGTCCAGATTTTGAAGTAGCTTCAACGAAATCTTCTCTCTACTAAGCTCCAACTACATATCTAAATTTGAAGATCTAAATTTGAAGAGGTAGGAATTAAATCTTCAAAGCCAAAACACTCCCCCACCATAGAGAGGAGAAATCCTTATATGAAGAAGGAAGAAAATCCTCCATTTTTGTAAAAACATAAAAATGAAGACAACTACTTATTTTTTGCAAAAGAAGGAGTGAAGTTAAGTCCAAAAAGAAGGAGTGAAGTAGGTAGGTATTGGGCCAAGGCTAACGGACACGGTTTCATTGGCTACATTTTATAAAGAAGCGGCCCTGTTAAATTGGGCCTCGCTAACACCATACATAGTTTTTTTGTTACACTATAAATTGTTTTTTTTTTGGCCTGAATAAATTGGTTTTTCGTTTAAACTAAATTGTATGGTTCCTCTCTTCCTAGGAAGAGCTCTCCCCTCCCCGTCGTGAGAGATCCCNAAAAAAAAAAAAAAAAAAACTCAATCGTTCAATGAGACGATTCTCTTATAGTATAGCTGTATAGGCATGGCTCTCGAAAGCGTCTCTCTCTGTCTCCTCTCGCTCTTTTGCTAACTCCACAAGAATCAATTACATATTTCCTAACTGCGAATTGAATTCAAATTATTAGTATACCAATGAAATTAACTATTTAGTTCCAGAATTTGCTCGATTCAGTAGCTTGCATGCCTAGTGTTTGTGAAATTGTTTACTTGAGAACCGAGTTTTTCTACTGCAAGAACTGAGAATCCTGAATGTTGAAATACACGTTTTACTGTTCTTCTACATGTTTTTGGAATGCTCTCTCTGATCTGTCTATTCTGATGACTAAATGTAGTGTTACTGTCACATTCATTGACAGATTCCTGCTGGTCCCTTGCGAATTCACGAAAACAGTGGCTATGGAAGACTGTTAACTGTTTACTGCAGTCGTTATCAGCTTAAAGTTCCCGCAAGCAGAGGAATTCACGTATTCAAGGTTGGTAAAAGTCAATATGCACATGATGTTCACCTTTCAATTTGGAGTTTGGACCCACACTTAAATGAATTATGTTTAGGTCATTGATAAATTATATAACATACACAAATTTTCTTTTTGAAAGATATCAGGCTGAATAAAAGTTGTTATCAAATTATATAGGTTTTATTCTTTTATTATTATTATTATTAGTTTTTTGCGTAAGTTATCTGTCAAAATCGAATTTAAAATCAAGATTCAACTATAATACAAAAAGAAACAAAATTCAAGGGTGTTGTTTCACGATATATGGGGTGTGGTTGGCCAAGAAAGTAATGATAAGGGATGTGGATATGTGGGGGTTATTTATTTGATATTATCTTAATGTTCAAATTCAGTACCGGGTTATGTACTTATAATGTGACAGTTCATATGTCTAGATTAGCGTTATACACGTTCAAGTAAATAGATGCTATATTGTGGGGTCTTGAATTAAGACCCCTGCGTGTTCTTTCTTCAAAGGAAGGTAAATATCACTTTCGCGCTAATAGCTTCCAAAAGATTACAGATAATCATGGTAAGTATAACTGTGTGAAAAACTTTTGGTTGGGAGATTGGTTTACTAATGATAGAGGTGCATCAGAAAATTTAACAGTTTTACTGATTTTGTTAAAAGACTAAACTTCAACTTGTATGAATCAGTGATAGTTCAAAGGAGGGAGATGTATAGTATTCTATATGTTTCCAGACCCCAAATCAGATACATATAGGACATTTCATATTAAATTTTAACACCATTTTTTATTTTGTCGATTTTTCCAAATCGCCTTGCATTCCAAATCTGTGTTTCTTAGGCTTGAACGAACCCTGTTCTAGTAATTAAGTGGTCACAAATTAATCTGGTCCAAGCATGGTACTCTGCGGTCTCTGCCATCCAAATGAATCTCGATGTATTTTTAACAAAGAAAATAATAAATTATATGTATGGAAGTGAATGTGTGTCTCAGAGTAACTCTCTTCAAAGTTGTAGTACTTGACGACAGTGATAGATCATAAGATTTTTCAAAGAGAGAAGAAGAGATCTCCACTTTTTGGAGTTTGTCTTATCACTGTCCATTAAATCCTTAGTTTGCTTGACGGTGGTGGGGTGTGTTCCCTACTTTTCTTTGCTTCATAGTTGTTTGCTCCCTCAAGCCATCGAAGTTTTAAATTTCTATGTTAGAAGGTTAGATTTGCATTGTTTTTGCCTATAGAAAGTGTTGACCTCACTATTTGTTTTGTATTGCCTGCCAACATGTTAAAAAAGAAAAAAAGAAATTAAAGTACGTTTGTTGGTCCAAAAACAAAGCTTTTGCATACCGTAGGGAGACTGAAGATGCAGAAGTGAAGTTTATGTTTATACGTTATACGTATTTGATAGCACACCAGTTAGTTGAAGTATTGCTTGTAATAGTGAGCTGGCAGTTTTTACTTTCTAGTTAGTTAAAGTTTTGTGTAATTTCACTTTAGTCCTTTTTAGTTGTAATTCTCTCTATAAATACACGCTGTATATTTAGTATTCAATAATACAATTGAGTGAGTTTATACACTTTATTTCTATCCTGTTCAGTATTATTAATTAATAATTATAAAATGAGAGTAATGCGGTTGAGGCGTTGGTATATCCTTTTCCAATCAATATAATGCATCAAGTCTTTCTCAATCAGACATACATTTGTGGTTCTAAAGTGATCTCATCCTCTGCCTGATTTACAGAAAGCTTTCATCCCTCTTCTGCACTAACATCATGCATGTGGCAGCTAGTAATTTTTTTTTTCCTGTAAATGATTGTGAAAAGGACGGTGCCTTCAAAATTAAATTAGGATATTTCAACGTTGCATATTAGATGGGAGTGGGACATCTAATTTTGAACACTTAGCTTTGTTTTCAATTACCAGAATCCAGTTTATCACTGTACTAATCAGTAGCCACAACTGAGACAAATAGTCAAATACTCACATTGATATGATTAACATAAATTAACACAATATATATGCTGGAGTATCAGACAAATTATAATTTGCAGAGAAAATTGGAGAAGATCATGGTTGGGGAAGGACTGGAATAGAGAAATATGGCTCAACCATTGGTGCTTCACTTCCCATTCTTGATTCACTGGAAACTTCTACAAGGAATCCATTGTAAAAAGCTTTAACCTTTCTCAGAAGGTAATGAAAAGATGATGCAAGATACGAGAAACCCAGGTAATGAAGCATTGGTGCTTGTCTACCTCCCTTTGTGCTTCCTTTTGCACTCTTTTCACGTTCAGTACAGTGTTCTGTGATGATGCTTTTTGCAGGATGATGAGAACCATTGCCTATTCGATGATAATAACCACAGTTTTGGCGATGGAATAGTGAGGAATTTCTCCCTCTTTCTTCATAACCTGCACTGTTCTGCATTAGCTTCTGGCCATTAGCCTGCCAACATATTACATTGCTTGCAACTTGTGCTTGCATGGAGGCCAAGTTGTGTCCTTTCTCTATCTCTCTCTTTCAGTCTCTCTGGCTTAGCTAATTAGGCAGAGCGACTAGAGCCCCTTATATAGAGGCCACTTGGAGAAAATAAGGAGTTCATAAGAAAGAATTATGGCCATTAATTAATTAGGGCTGCAAAATATCGAGGCAGGGATTGATTGGTTGAACATGTAATTAAGAAACATTCACGTGAAGTGTAGGTCCTCTTGGACCCATTAGGACAAGAGGGTTGCTACTTGCTAGTCTTGTCTTTTTTTGAGCTAAGCCTTACCATATTCATTCAATTTTAATTGCATGGTAGTTAATATAAGGAATAGCTCACTCAACTGGGTTGGGGAAAGTAGCAGTTCTCTCACTATGGAATCAGGGAGGTCTTTTTTTTCTCTTCTTCCTTTGTATGAGGCAAAGGTGTCCCGCCCATATATTTTAATAATTTAGACGAAGATTATTTCTATTCGAATCAAATAAGATTATAAAGACGACAAATTATCTCACCAAATATGCAGTTACATTTTTAAATCAAGTTCAAGACTTTTTGATTAAAATGGATTAACTCCCAATCAGTTAATCTACACGTTTAGTAGTAAGGAGGGTTAATTTTGAAGTGGTTGAATTTTCACCTTAGGGTGAAGTGATTTAGGACAACTCATTTCATTTTTCTTCAAAGTTTAGAAATAAAAACACTCGGCCATAAGTTTGTTGATCTGGGAAATTTCTGACTGGTTCGCATCAATAGTACTGGCTAGTACGTACTCATCTCTCTGCCTTTATGGGTATAGTCCGTATAGAAACCCCTAGAACAAAAAATTGTGGCAAGTAAGCTGCATTTTAAATCTTGATCTATCTAGAATATTTGACAGACTTGAGAAGTTTAGCACTGGAAATTCTCCAGTAAACTAATAGAATTGAAGTTTTGAGTAAAATATCATTGGTTGTTACCGAAGAGAAAAGAAGTACACGGTAAGACTCGATAGGCCTTTTACAGTTACCATTTCTGATCTATTGATAAAAAAAAAAGACAAATGAAAGAAAATAAAACGTGTTCGTTATAGGTTCTGATTCTAGAGTGATCTTTTGATTTGTCGATTGATACTACGGTATAACTAAACTGAAAAGAACAATGTACAGACAGGGAAATCAATACAAAAGAGAATGGAACTCAGAGAGAGCCAAAATAGTCTCCAATGGGAAATGATAAATTTCTGTTTTCTGCTAGAAGCTGTACTTTTCACTTGCACAAGCTTTGTCTTTTTCTCTTTTGCGTCAGTCTCTTTCTTTCTGCATGACTGATGATTGCGACATTCATGCATATTGTGTTTCAATGATCAGATCACGAGGGTTTGAGTTGGCAAATTGATCCTTTTCTTCACCGTTCTTAATTTCTCAATCTACAAGTTAACCTTTGAGAAAGTATTATGCCATCCTTGTGCAAATGGAACCAATTTATAACAGTAAATTCTTGAATCTTCTAAAGAAACAATGTGGGGACAAATTTATGGTATTGTGCTGTCGACTGTCGAGAAACCTTTGTATGAGGCAATTTGTGGGACTATGCTCACCGGCAACAGTGTTTTGGTGTTAGAGTTAGTGACTGTGGTTTTCCCTGCCAATGATGATGATTGGTACCATTTGAATCTGAATTCAATCAAAGCCACGAAAAATGCAAGTTGGCCATAGGTACGGATTCCATGTCAAAGATAATAAACTATCAAAATGACCATAAGAGAAGATAAGAAGCAAGAAAAATTTGAAGTGTTATGACCTTAAATTTACGTGGATAATAAATAATATTGAGACAACATTTATTTGAACTTCCCTTGTAACATATTCTTGGATCTATTTGTTATAAGTGACAGGAAACTACAAGTTACTGGTAAAGAACAAATGGTAAAACTTAGTGCCGATTGCCGCCTATACTCAAAATCACTTCCATATTACGACTAGAAATCATCAATTCATCATAATCAGAAGCTCCTTAGGTCAAAGACTCATAGAAGCTTGGAAAACTACAAAATTCCAATTCACCAGCAGGCACCTGGGAAAAAACAGTGTGAATTTAAATAGAGTCCAATAGAACAATACAAAGAAAAATATTACACAAGATACCAAGGAAGCAAAAGATGTTGCCCACACCAATTAGGCATTTAAGCCAGATAACTACACTCACTTCTCTTGATTTTACTGTAGCTTTTTCTACAAGTTTCTGGTTACATAAAGCCTTCTTTCCGGAAGGGGGGTTGACATGGTATCAGGAAAATAAAATGAAACATGGTCCAATATTATGAATGCATAAAATAGAAATTACATGTATTAAAGATTCAATTACCAGTTAAGGGTTTCCCTGTTGGTTTCTGCTTGCAGCAAACGCGTCATCTGGATTTAAAGTGATCGACCCACTGAAGATTTTATCCTGTTTGCTAACTTCTTCAAGTCTTTATTGCCATCTCCACAGGTAAATTTAGTTTATCCTTCATGTTGAGATCTGTTATCCAGCAAACAACCTGTGACCATTGTATCAGAAGTAGAAAGGTTCCTTGTCAACCCCAAAAAAATGGGAACAAACCAAAACACCAAAGGCCCATGATAGAAGGATTGGCATACATATGACGTAAATAATCCAATTACGAGGCCCTCACCAGGTAAGAAAATACTAAAATCGGAAAAGTTATCCAATTGATGCTTTCACAATTTTATCTCTTGTTTGAGTCATGCCTGCATGAGCTTAGGTTAGGATTGGCTTGAGTTGGTTCCCTCCTTAACAACAGCAATAGACCTTTAAACCAAAGAAATTAGAAAAGTGAGGACCCAAATAATTATCAAAGGATCAACACAAGACAGCAAACTGGCAAGTGACTCAGCAGCAGCAAGTTTTTTGCTCTAGTACAGTCCTCACACACTGATTCAAATTCCCTGGTCTTGAAACATGAGCAATGGATCACTAGACTAACTAGTAAGAAACAAATATTAAATAGCCACAATCTATAACAATGTAAAATGAATGTTACATAATATGCAGAAGCACTATGTTCATATTATTTCAAACAAGTTTTTTACAAAACACAGGTAAATGTCTCAAATGGATAGCTAAATAACATAGATGAGTATAGTAGAAAAACCAGCCATTTAGAAATGAAATTTGACCTAATCTTGCAAACAAAAGAAAACAGTCTATACATTAGAAAATCATTTTTTAAGTTCCTAACTTCCTATTACCATCACACGAAAGCAATTATTACACAAGTAGCCAATTTACTGTCAAAATTACCAACACAGAAATCAATTTTAAATAAATAGCAAGGTAAACAAAAGAACATAGTCATGAAAAATGGCCAACCTGGGGTTCCAATCTCGTTCTTCAATCAGGAAGCCGCGGCAAGAATATGCTGCTTTGGATGTATAGTCCACATCTCCAAAGATTAAGCTTACGAAACTTTATCTTCCAGATTATGAGCCGACAATCAAGCAAAATTATGGCAGTATCAACCACAATTCAAAGCATCCACTAAGCATCTAAAGTGTTAATTAATTTATTGATTATTCTTGATAACTAAATATTGAATGCGGTTTCAAACCATGAACCAATGTGGTATTTGTGATTTCATCTCAGCATACTCCTCTACTGAACATACGATGATGACACGGCTCAAAAGCGTCCTGTGGCTTCATTTCCTTGCTTTAGCCATTTCCCAATGTATTATAAGTGATCTTATCCGGTGTTATTCCATTTTCTATCATCTCACTTAGAAGTTTAGTGGCCTCTTCCATATTGCCCAATTTACAATACCCATCAATCATAACAGTGTAGGTAATTTTATTAGGTTTTATATTGTTCGATGACATATCCTGTAAGACACTCCCAACTTTATCCATCTGGCCTAATTTACAGTAACCACGAATCAGAGCAGTGTAACAAACAACATCTGGCAATACGCCTTCACTTCTCATTTCTTCAAATATATCTTTTGCTTCATCAACACGACCAGTATTGCACAGTCCATGTATTAGAGAAGAATATGTGGCACAGTTGGGTGGAATACCCCGACTTTTCATGGCATCACGAAGTTTGAAGGCTTCCATTACATTTCCAGTTCTGCAATAGGCAATAATCAGGATGTTATAAAGAACAGGATTTAGCTCTACTTTCTTAGTAACCAACTCATTGAAAAAGTTGACACCATCTTCAATCCTGTCAGCCTTACAATATCCTTCTATAATCAAAGCAAATGTATAGACATTTGGAACCAGGCCACTTTCCTGGATTTCATGCAAAAGCTTAATAACTTCATCCAATTTACCCATATCACCTAAACCCTTCATTAGGAAATTGTAGGTTTGCATATCTGGCTGGATTCCTTGCTGACTCATCTCTTCCTTAAGTTTGAAGCCATTCTCAATTAAACCCTCTTTGCAAAAGCCATGGATGAGTGTGTTGTATGAAATCCTATCCAACTCCAAACCCCTCTCTAGCATTTTTTCGAGTACTTTGACAGCCTCCTCCATGTTACCTTGTCCACAAAGTCCATGAAGAAGAGCATTTGAGGTTATTGTATTGGCTGCAAAGCTTTTATCGGCAAGGCTAAACCAAAGTTCAACTGCCTCAGAATGTTTTTCACTCTTACAAAGTCCACAGATCAATGGAGTTAGGATGCTATCATTGGGTTTGATGTTCCTCAACAGCAACTCTTTAACAAATCGTAATGCAGAATTGAACCTGGAATTATTGCATAACCAGTGAATTACATAAGAACATGCGTCAGGGTTAATAGATGATCCAGTACGCACAATATCCTCTAATACTTGCTCAGCTTGCGTCATTTGATTAGTCCTGCAAAATCCTTGTAAAAGAGTATTAAATGTGACAGAATTGGGTTTCATGCCCTTAGATAACATGTCATTCCTGATCCTTAGTGCCTCATTCATATCGCCTTTCCTGCAGAACCCATCAATCAGGGTACTATAAACAATAACGTTGGGGGAAAACCCACGGTTTATCATTTCTTCCAAAGTGCACTTTGCTTCATCAAATTTCTCTAACTTCATCAAAGCATTAATAAGCAAGCTATATGTTATAAGACTTGGATCTAACTTGCTTTTTACCATCTTTTCTTTAAACTGAAATGCTTCCTCTATTCTTCCAACCTTGGAGAGCCCATCAATCATAGTATTGTAGGTAACAACATTTGGTGATATACCAATCTCCTCCATTTTGAAGAACAATTTACCTGCATCTTCAATCCTCCCTCCCTTGAAAAGAGCATTGATTGCAGTAGTAAATGTGTAAACATCCGGAGAAACACCTTGGCAAATAACATCAAACACTTTGTAACTGGTGTCAAGTTCATTAGCCTTCACTAGAGAGCCTAACAAGAAATTACATGTCTTCCGAGACGGAAAGATACCTTTCGTCGCAAAAAAGTAAAAAACATCAACAGCATAACCAAAACCCAAACACAAATTCTTAAATTGGGTGCAGCAGACATGAAGCAACAAATCCAATTCACCGTGTGTCCGCTCTGCAGCTTGATTCAGCTCCAACATTGAAGCAGCTACATCAAGATGCCTATTCTCATGGTTTCTAAACAAAACCGGCAAGTTCCCATCAACCAAACGGATCACGAGCAATCTAGCCGGCGCTAAATAATTGGAAGCCAGAAGCAAGCGAACCAAAAGGCAGTAGGAGCGAACCGTGAATCGAAAATTAAAAGAATCAGAAAGAAAATGAAAGAAATGAAGAGTTGTTTTGAGGTTGACATTGGACTGAATTGAATAGAATAGTTGATCAAAACCATGAGGGCACAAATGTGTGATCAGTGCTTTGCACTTAGAAGAATCTAGAACTCTGCTGGAGAGAATAGAAGGTACCATGTCAAGAAGAACCTGATTAGAAGAAGGTTGTTGCGAATCTTGTGATTGTTCCGGCGGCGGCTGAGGAGGAGGCTCTAGGTCATGAAGGTGGTGATGGCGCTGCGTGTTACAAGTGACCCAATTGAAATGCATGACGAATGGAGAAGGCTTAGTGATGGAAAGCCTTCTCAAATCCATAGTGAAATGCATGGATTTGGAGGTCATGGAATCTACAATACTGTGTGACTGACTTCACAGCGAAGTAGAAGGAGAAGCAGAAGCCATAGGATGCGAGAGAGCTTCGATTATGAAGAGAGAAGAAGTGTGAGAAACATACATAGATACATACGTGATACGTTGATGGATGGCTTAGTTCCTCTGCTTTGCGGCCAAACCGTGCCGCAAGGCGAAAGGTGCAAGATCGATCACGTCGACGACAATTCAATTAGGGCCAAATTGGGCTCCGACGATATTCAAATGGGCTCAATATTAGCCCATCTCTCCCATACATTGGACTACGTACAATTAATGGGCCAGAACAGTGAGGTTTTTGGAATGTGATAAAAATTAGCCCAGTTGAGAAAAAAAAAAGTTGACTAATAGAGACACATCAGAAAATATATATATGAAAAGTGATTTATGACCAAAAAAAAAAAGAAAAAGAAAAGTGATTAGATCGTTTTAAAAAATCTTAACAAATGATTTTTCTTTTTTGCTCAAGTGAAAATTTGGTTTCATATCTTTTGCTTAGTTTTTAATTTGGTCTTATATCTATTTTTGTTGTATTTTTNAAAAAAAAAAAAAAAAAAAAAAAAAAAAAAAAAAAAAAAAAAAAAAAAAAAAAAAAAAAAAAAAAAAAAAAAAAAAAAAAAAAAATTTGGGAACCGCCGGTCCGGTCCAACGGTTGGACCCGGTTTTTCCGGTTCTTGACCGGTCTAATCCGGTCCAAACATCAAAACGGTTCAAATGGTTGAACCAGACCGCCTTGCCTTCCGGCTCCCGGTCCGACCGGCCGGTCCGGTCCGGTTTTTACATCACTGCTTTTTATAGTTTTATTCAATTTCTTACACAGTAAATAAATATCGGTTTGATTAAATCTAACCTTTTAAATGTTATTTACGTTAAAAATAAATGATTAATATATATTTTAAGTCATTTGATGCAACTTATTAAATTAATTGACTCATAATTTGAAAGGATTTTCTATTTAATAACCAGTATAATTTTGTAAACATTGCTTTTTTTTAGTATTAATTTTGAGTTGAATATACTATGAATTGTCAAATTGTCATTCATTGTTATTTATTTTGCTTTGAAATATTAACCACACATTTGGAGAAGGATCAAGTTGGAAATATGTCAAAAAAAAATTACTCTTCCTCCCTTAGTGTGAACGGTGCTACNCTTTTTTTTAGTATTAATTTTGAGTTGAATATACTATGAATTGTCAAATTGTCATTCATTGTTATTTATTTTGCTTTGAAATATTAACCACACATTTGGAGAAGGATCAAGTTGGAAATATGTCAAAAAAAAAATTACTCTTCCTCCCTTAGTGTGAACGGTGCTACTAAAAAGAAGATTCGGTGTGGTTACATAATATCTACTTTAATTTGTTGGACATTACTTGCGAAAGTAAAGCCCAACAAAATAATATGTTGGACTTTACATAATATTGTCTACTAAAACTCTAAAGTTGTGACTTGTGACAATGAAATGTGAAAATAAAGATACCAAACTAACATGGCTTGACTCCTACACTGGTCCTTGATGAGACTTGAGTGGTCATTTTCGTAACAGAGTAACCCTCTGATCTGATATTATAGGCTATAATTACATAACTAATTTGCTTTCATAATTATTTGAAATAGTTTTACCAAAAAAACAAAATGATTCCAAATAATAGTTGATTGGTGAAAGCCTTATCATGACCGTGGTGCCAAAAACTCATTAAAGACTACCCTTGTCTTCATTCCACTCAACGGAAAGGGATACCTTGTGAAAATGGAATAAATTCATATAAAACTATATTTTTTTTGTTAATGCATGTATAATTAAAGAAAATAATATATTAAAAGAAAATTATATGATAAATATAATTGTGACTTTGGTCACGTTCATGTATGAGAGATGAAACAAAAATATTCTTCCATGTTCTTTGGAAAATACCTTTGATTCCTATGCGCCACACGCTTAACATCCCATATGGAATCAATCCAATTTTTGCATTAATAGTTCACGAAAAAAACACAACACCCACATATTTTTCTACGGTACAAATGTGATTCTAGAGGATGTCTTCTATTGATTGAATAATAGGATTAAATTAAAATAAAGTTCTTTATACATTTTTTTTTACCAGAAAGTTCTTTATACATTTTTTATAAAGTTTGCGTGCATGTAACACATTTATAGTAGTGATAGAATAAAAAATCATTTTATATCATCAACTGTTAAAAATAGGTATTATAAACAAAACTTTTTGGTTGAAAAAAATATCTAGAAGATAGATATAAATAATACTTCAAAGAGTTATTTTGGTCTTAAATATATGCTTTAATATTTTTTAGTTTTGTATGTTTCAAAATGTTCAAATTAGTTATAACTGTTGACAAAATGTTTCATTTTGGTCTCAAACTATTAAATTTGGTCATATTTTTTTCATTTCTCATTTCAAGTTCAAATGACTTGTCAAAAGTAACTCATAGATATAAATTTGACATTCTCGAACTTGAAATAAGAGAGATATGGTCATTTTTTCTTGTTTGACCGTGAAACCAACAGTTAATTTTTAGAATCGATTTGACTTTGTTTGTTTACAACTCAACTGAATAGAGAAAGTATTATTTGAAAACAATACATAGCTTTAAACTCGTCATATTTGAACTTGAAACAAAATAAATATGATAATAT
>QANZ01026055.1:3799-17240 GCA_003254925.1 Chamaecrista fasciculata | reverse complement strand
TATCAAATAAAATGATTGGCCCTAGGGCACAATCTCCAACACTAAGTTGAAAGAAGATGAGCATGCCACATCTCCCAAGTATAAGACAAGGCTTGTTGTCAAAGGTTTCAGTCTGAAAAAGAGGGTTGATATTGATGAAATTTTTTATCCCATTGTGAAGATGTCATCCATTCGTGTTGTTCTTAGCTTAGCAACAAGTCAAGAATTAGAGATTGAGCAAATGGATATGAAGAATGCTTTTCTCCATGGTGATTTAGAGGAGGAGATTTATATGAAACAACCATAGGTTTTTCAAGTTAAGGGTAAAGAAAACTTGTTTTTTGCCTAAAAAAAAGTCTCTATGGGTTGAAGCAGGCACTGAGACAATGGTTAAAAAGTTTGAGTATTCATGTGTAAGCATGGTTTTGGAAAGACTTCTTCAGACCATTGTGTGTTTGTGAAGAATTTTCCAGAAGGTGATTTTCTTATTTCATTAATTTAAGTGGATGATATGCTGATAGTTGGTTGTGATAAGTTCAAGATTGAGAAGCTTAAAAAGGATGAGTTAATTCTTTGCTATGAAGGACTGATCAGCCCAAAAGTGAACAAGTTATTTGGCCTTCTTTTGGTATGATTATATTAATGATATATTAGAATTAGACCAATTAATATGCTAAGGGCAGCACCAAGGTCTGGAGGAATAAAGTGGATAAAATGAGTTAATTAGCGTTTATTAGTTGTACTTTATAAATAGGGGCTACTTAATGGTTTATTCAGTGTTTCAGATATCCAAATAGGGTCAAACCAAGAGGGAAATATCAGAATATTTGAGAAGATCACGTTGTGCACAAGATATTCTTGCGCCATCACATGGGCCGCCGGCCCAGATTCGGTGATTCCCACGGCGCACGTATATTTCAGGAATATGACGTCAGCAAGTAAGCTTCAGCAGAGTTTCATGTTGCGCCGTCACTTTGAGCCAATGGCCGAAATTGGAAATCTCGTGGCGCAAAATAATCCGAATCAGTAGAGTATGTTTTGCACGGCTACGATTCAAGATACGAAGATATAATCGAAATATCGCAGATATTTCGCTGCGCCTTCGTATTGGGCCGCCGACGCAAGCAAAGGCCCAAAGGCGAATTTCTTCCCTTGACTTGCGAACCAAGCACACTACTCAACACTATAAATAAAGATCGTCATTCCATGCTCAAAGCATCGAAATCAGTTTAGCATCCAGTTCGCTCCAATTATCTTTAGTTTAGAATAGTTCTCTGCCTAGAGCAAGAGTAACTAAATAGGTAGACACTTGAGGAATGCCTCAAGGATGTGACTTGAGTTCACCATGATTCGTTGTAAAGTTCATATGTTGATGTTGCATTTATGAGGTATGATCAACTCCTTCAAAGGTAATTGTTGAAGTTGTTTATATATAAGTCGTAGATTATACTTTGTTAAAGTAATGAGACCTTGACATTTCCAGAATTTGTCTCTCTCACGATTAATGAAGTAGCTCTTTAGGGTTTGCTAAAGAGTGGTTTACAATATCTTATTTGCATAATTAGGATTATTATTGATATATATGTTTGTTTATTGTTCCGATGTGGTAATAATATAGATTGCTCCGAAGAGCTTTGACAAATAGCTCATGAACCCAGTTATGGATGAGTTACCTATCCTAATCTTGTATCCCCTCCATTGTTTGATTGATTGTTTTTAGAGTTTAAATACATTGTCTAACTTGAAAAAGTAAATGCATATTCACTATCTAATCTTTATGATGAATGAACTATGATAGTCTATCTCTAGGGTTTTCTCTCAAGTATTATTTTGACTCATAAGATCTTATTAAATCGTGACAACCCTCAAGAATAGAAGTTACAACCTTCGTCACAATTCTCTTAGTCTCATCACATTAAGTTCCGCGAGAGACCCGACCTTGGGTTAGCATCTATACTATATTTTAATAAATATAGTTATATTTGTGAGGCTCGAGTATAATTAAACTTGATTTGCACTTTTGCATTGCGCTGGACACCTTACCACGGGTGTCCGGTCAAGTTTTGGCGCCGTTGCCGGGGAACTCTTTCTTGAGTTCCAAAGAAAATTGTGATTTGTTTTTGAGTCTTTTTCTTTTTCAGTCTTTATTTTTTTATTTAGGTTAGTCGAATTTTTGAGTCTTTATTTTTAGACTTATTTTTGTTTTGAGTCTTTTATTATTTATTTCATTTGTTTAAGTCTATTTTAATTTTTTTTAATTGTTGAGTCTAGTTTGATTTTAATTTTATTTGCTTAGCTTATATCATTTTAATTATTATATTTTCTAGTATATGCCTAGGAGACCTTTAGAGTCTTTAGTTCCCCTAGATCTAGATTTGAATAAAACACTTAGATCCCTTAGAAAAAGTAGAAAAAATTTAGATATGGAAAACTCAGGCAATAACCATAGGTTAGATGATCAAGAACGCGGAGAAGTTCGCCAAAATCACGGTCTAAACAATGGACAACCTAGACCGAGAAGATCTGTAAGAGAAGCATCCCAATCTAATGAACAATATGAGGTTCAGCGAAATGTGTTCCCTCAAATCCAAATGGACTTTGAGATCAAAGGACAACTTTTCAATGGATTACCTAAGTTTCATGGATTGGCCATTGAAAACCCTTTTACTCTCTTGAATGATTTGTATCTTCACTGTCGAACCATGAAACCCATAGCACCAAGCATAGAGGACGTGATGTGGAAAGTATTCCATCACACACTCGAAGGTAAGGCACTGGATTGGTACACTCATGTAGGAACTTATGAACGGACAGCTTATCTATCCTGGGAGAACCTTAGAAGATCGTTTCTCGATAAGTACTTTCCCGAAGCTAAAGCATCTGCCGTTAAACAACAAATCTTAGCCAAAGAACAACGAGATAACGAGACGTTACTCGAATATCTAACTAGATACCAGGACCTTTTAGTAAAGTGTCCTAATCACCAGTACACTAAGGAGTAATTAGTGGAATACTTTTGTAGTGGACTCCTAGACGACGAGGCTAATCACATAGATGCCACGTCCAATGGATCCATTACGAAATTGGATGTCGAGACCGCATGGGAACTAATCAAGAAAGTCGCCCTCAAGCGAGAAAACCGAGGAAGACGTACCCGTGCTGTCAAGGGAATAGCAACAAATGAGTCAAACCCGATGATGGAGAAATTGGCATCAGACATGGACAGTCTAGCCATAGCGGTCAAGGACATGACTGTCAAATTAGCCGCTTCGCCAAGAAAAGTCGCTCTTGTGACCGCACCTTGCTCCGTGTGCGATTCGTATCAACATGGAAGTAGGGAATGTCCCCATCAACCCGAGGAAGTTTCGGCCATGTATCAACAAGGCCCTAGTCAATTTCCTAGAAGATTTGACGATAGATTTAGGACTGGAAATTATTTCCAAAATCAAAGCTTTAATAACTCAGCTCCTCAAAGACAAAACTTTTCTTCAACCGAAACTGACACTCAACTCCTCATTAGGAATTTTGAAGAATCCAAAGCTCGAACTTCGAAGAAATTCGATGATTTGGGACAAACGATCGATCTTCTTTTTAAGGAGATGGAAATCGTGAAAAGGAAGCACGATGATCTTGAACAAGCAGTCGTTCGAGCAACCAATGTTAGAGTGAATAACATAAGTGCCCCTAGTAGTTCTAAGGCATTTCATGCCATTACTACTAGAGAAACCGAACCTATAGAAAACCCTGCTCAAGAGACATTAGTGCAAACCCTAGAAGAGCCTGAGCCTGAAGAGATGTTCATAGAGATCAAGGGTGGAGAAAACTTTAAGTCCATAATAGAAAAGCACCCTACGTATGCCCAATTCTTCTTTGGTTTCAACTATAAGAAGGAAAAGGCAGAAACTCCTGTTGTGAACAAATTGGAGACTAAGGTAGAAACTAAGGTAGAAGACCTGCCGTTTCCTAGCTCTCATGTAATGACTAAGGAACAACTAGAGGATAAAAAGGATAAGGAGATAGAAGACTTATTAGGAAAACTAAAAGTCAATGCCCCCTTATTAGATTTGGTTAGGAAAGTCCCTAGGTACACCAAAGTATTTAAAGACTTAGTCGAGAAAAAGAAAACATCCCAAAAGAAACTTCAACTAAGCCCTACCATTTCAGCCCTTTTAAACCCTAAGATACCTATAAAACGCAAAGATCCTGGTTCATTCACCATCCTTTGCATGATAGGAAAAGTCGTAGTTAATGGAGCATTGTTGGACTTAGGAGCAGTTATCAACGTTATGCCCAAGTCAGTCTATGATTCTTTGAATAAGGACGAACTTAAGGACACAGGGTTAATCCTGCAATTAGCGGACAAAAGCAGCAGACGTCCCCTAGGAATAGTAGAAGATGTCTTAGTCAAGGTGAAAGGTCCAATCTTTCCCGCTGACTTCTATGTCCTAGACACCGGTGGCAATAGAGCTACCGATTACACCATAATCTTAGGCAAACCTTTCCTACGGACCGCTTACGTCAATATTAGCATGAAGGATGGAAAAATCACTATGGACAATGGACATCAAAACATCACACTCACGATGTACGTGTTGGGAAATCACAAAGCGTGCGCAGCGGAAGCAAAATAATAAAATTAAATAAAACCTTTAATTAATAACGCAGCTCATATGATTTCCTGCCAGGATTCGCTATATGGGTTTATACTAGAATACGAAAAGATGTTTACCAAAATAATCGGTGCTTTGAGTTCGCGAGTCTAAGAAGTCCACTCCGAGTGTCCTTCCTCTGCCGGTGATCCACACGAGCAGTTTGGTAGATGCCCAAGTGCTAGCCTCCTTCACTTCTTCCGAAGTGAATATAGGAACTCTATCTACAGTTCTTGAAATTCAAGAACTGTTCTTGAACTTCAAGAATGAAGTTGGCGCCTAAACCCAAGAACAACCTTCTTGGTCTCACACAAAAGCCCTAAAGTTCGGGTGCAAGTCGAACTTCCTCTCTCTCCTTGAGCAAGTCGACTTTCTCTCTCTAAAACTAGGGTTAGCCGATTTTCTTTGTCTCACAAAGGTATAAGTCGAATTTTCCTCTTGTGTGAACTAGTTGTCAAATTCGACTTGGCCCCCTCTATTTATAGAGTTAGGGAGTTGATAATTATAAATATGATTATCAAATTATAAAATTATAAGATTACAATAATACTATAATTTCAGGCCTTGAATTCTTAATTAAAATATTACCTTAATATCTTAATTTGAATTCAAAATGCAATCTTTGAGAATCAAAATGCAAGATCAAATCTTGCTCTTGGTCCCACATAGAATGCGCCACCCTCCCCTTAATTTTAAGGAATTTAATAAATTAAAATAACAATCCTAACTCTTAGGAAGTTATAACCAACTTATTAATTTCCAACAATATTGAATTAAGATATTACCCTAATATCTTTAATTCAAAATTTGAATCTCGAAATCAAAATCAAATCTTGAATTCAAATTCAAATTCAAGTCATGACTCTAATTAACAAAACATTTCCATTAATTAAAATTAATATATGTGAGGCGCCACCCTCAAGCCTTGTTATTCTAATATTAGTGAATTTAATAAATCAATAATCTCCTAACTTTTAGGAAGCTTATCTAATTTATTATTCCCTAATATTTTAAACAAGAATATAACTGTAAATAGATTAATCTAATTAACTATTTAACAATTAATATATTTAAACTTGTCTAACAAATTTAAATATCATAAACGTAGATATTTATTTAGGACAAGATTTCATGTCCTAAGACATTCATCTTGATCCTGCTCATGTGTGACCCAGTAGGCCTCATGTGAAGTTGGCAGCAAGTCATCTCTATGACTCACAAGTCGAGAGCGGACTCTAGCAAGCCATCACGACTACCCAAAACACGTGAGTTATCGCTTTAACGCCAAAACGACTTAACCTAAGTACCACCCTGACATGATCCCTATTGTCACACGATATCTTGGTCATGGATAAGGCATGGGAAAGTCATCCTTAATCCAAACCACAACTTTCTTGATTCGTTGAGTTAGTCCCATTTCCCTGTGTGGCCACACATTCCTTGGACAGACTCATCGAGGGCACCAGTTAAATATCTCTCAACTTAATGAGGGACAAAATTCCATCTTGGTCAACCACATTCCTCAGCACGGTAAACAACCAAACCCGTACCTAGCCTGTATGGCTACCCTGCTACGGGCAACGTTGGACTAGGCCAAACTTTGACATCTACAACGCCGGAATAGTCAAGACCTCAGGTCTAAGGGCATCGTGACAAGAGTACATGAGAGGCTAGCTCATGCCTAAAACCCATGCAGGACTCTCCGGGTCGGTTCAGCAACTTGTAACCCTTTATATTATTGCACCTTGACTTTCGTAAAGCATCTAGTGCATGTATCTCTATACACCGAGGTCATGCTGGTCTTGGTTCATTCTCGCTCCCACGAGAATAATTGACCAGGGACAGTTTTAGATTAATTATGACATATTTAATCAAGGACGCTATCATAGTAAACGTGCTAAAAATATGATACCAACATAATTTATCATCTATAAATTATTCAATATGTTCAAAACATACACATAAAATGATTGGCCCTAGGGCACAATCTCCATCAGTACGAGGCGGAGAAATCCAATGAACACTCTGTGTTGGAAACACGAAGTATTTGTACATCTAACAAAACCCTAGGAGAAAAACCTAAAGAGGAGGATCTCCAGTTTGAAACTCTTTTAAACTTAGAACCTCCTGATCCTGGTTTACATATACCAGAAACAGGCCTTGAAGACATGAACATTAGTTCACTCTTCAAGGAAGAGGAGGAAGACCCCGTAACTTCCAAAGTAAAAGAGAAACCAGGACCTAAAGAAAATATTTCCAAGCGCAAAGCAGTGTGGCAGCCTGTGCGCCACAAAACTGACCCAACTATAGCCTCGTGCTATAGTGTTTCTAATTTTGCAGACAAGGAGATAGGAGCAGCAAACTTTGATTGCTTACTCATAAACAGTTACAAGCCAAGGACCCTAGTCCCCATGTGTTCATGCAAGAACTTAGGCTAGTGTGTTGAATGCCTAAGTGATGAAGAATGGCTCCATAATATAGATGTCGTGTGTAAGAACGCAACCGAAAGGATTCATGTGGACTTCATAGGCATAGACAAGGTGCTCGATCCGAAGCACAAAGGAATAACAATCAAGGACTTGGATCAGCCCATTGGATCATCCGTTGATGATGGAGGGACCACACAAAAAAGTACGCTCGCAACAAATATGCACTTTATCGTCTTATTATGCGAGACTACTACTATAGGACTAAGTTTGGTAAGACACGTCGGTTTAGGATAAATAAGAAAACTTAGTCCTATAGTAAAGTGCATATTGTTCCGATGTGGCAATAATATAGATGGCCCCGAAGAGCTTTGGCAAATAGCTCATGAACCTAGTTATAGATGAGTTACCTATCCTAATCTTGTATCCCCTCCATTGTTTGATTGATTGTGTTTAGAGTTTAAATACATTGTCTAACTTGGAAAAGTAAATGCATATTCACTATCTAATCTTTATGATGAATGAACTATGATAGTCTATCTCTAGGGTTTTCTCTCAAGTATTATTTTGACTCATAAGATCTTATTAAATCGTGACAACCCTCAAGGACAGAAGTTACAACCTTCGTCACAATTCTCTTAGCCCCATCACATTGAGTTCCATGAGAGATCCGACCTTGGGTTAGCATCTATACTATTTTTTAATAAATATAGTTATACTTGCGAGGCTCGAGTATAATTAAACTTGATTTACACTTTTGCATTGCACTGGACACCTTATGACGGGTGTCCGGTCAAGGACTTAGGACCAACGAAGAGGATTCTTCGCATGAAAATCATGCGTAACAAGAAGACTGGAAAATTGTGGCTATCTCAAGAGAGAGATATTAAGAAGGTACTTGATAGGTTCAACATGAATAAGATGAAGGCTATGTGTACTCCACTTGGTAGTCACACCAAGTTAAGCTCTAAAGAATGGCCATCCACTAAGAAAGAGAAGGAACAAATGTTGACTTTTCCTTATGCTTCAGTTGTAGGTAGTTTGATGTATGCTATGATTGTTGGGAAATCACAGAGGGAGCGCAGCGGAAGAGAATTTAAAATTTTGGGACTAAAACGTAATTAAAACTAAAAGCCAACTCTGTGATTCCTTCCAGGATCCACTAACTATGTTTATACCAGATCAGGAAAGATGTTTACCTAGTTTTGATCGGTGACTTGTCGTATTCGCGAATTTGAGAAGTCCACAGAGTGTCCTTCCTCTACCAGTAATCCACACGAGCAGTTTGGCAGATGCCTAGGTGCTAGCCTCCTTCACTTCTTTCCAAGTGAAAACGGGAACTATATCTATGGTTCTTGAATAATCAAGATGTGTTCTTGATTATCAAGATCAATTGGGATTGGCGATTTTTCACTCTCTATAGATGCTCTAGGCGAATTCTTAGTCTGACCAAGAATTAATCTATGTTGTGAGTTTTTTTCAAATAGGCGCCTAGGACCCCTATTTATAGTGTTCTCATTCCTAGTTTTAGGGAATCCTAATCCAATCAGGATATCTCTAAGANTAACAACCCAAACTCCTTAGGTAGTTATAACTAATTCCTAACAATTTTGAATAAAAGAATTACCTTAATATCTTTTAATTCAAAACCTATATTTTTTCCAAAAGATATTTATCTTATCTTTATTTAATTAATAAAAACAATTTTCATTAATAAAATTAAAGATAATGAGGCGCCACCCTCATCTTTATCTTTCCCAATTTTAGTGAATTTAATAAATCAATATTTTCCTACTTTTAGGAAAAATATTTAATTTATTTATTCACTAATATTTTAATTGTAAAACTATTTAACAATTAATTTGAATTTTAAATTTGTCCAACAAATTTAAAACCTCAATCATAGACATTTATTTAGGACAAGATTTTAATGTCCTAAGACATTCAACTATGTCCTAAATTGTGTCACCTAAGTGACTCACGAATTAACCCTAATTCGTGTCCCAAGAATTAGCATCTTGATCCTGCTCATGTGTGACCCAGCAGGCCTCACGTGAAGTTGGCAGCAAATCATCTTTATGATTCACAAGTTGTGAGCGGACTCTAGCAAGCCTTCACAACTACCCAAAACACGGGAGTTATCGCTTTAACGACTTTTAACGATATAACCTAAGTACCACCTTGTCATAATCCCTATTGTCTCACGATATTTTGGTCATGGATTAGGCACGGGAATGTCATCCAAAATCCAAACCACAACTTTCTCGATTTCCTGAGTTAGTCCCAATTCCCAGCGTGGCCACGCATTTCTTGGACAGACTCATCGAGGGCGCCAGTTAAATATCTCTCATCTTAAATGAGGGACAAAATCCCATCTTGGTCAACCACATTCCTTTGCACGGTAATCAACCAAACCCGTACCTAGCCTGTATGGCTACCCTGCTACGGGTAACGTTGGACTAGGCCAAAGTTTGACAACTACAATGCCGGAATAGTCAAGACCTCAGGTCTAAGGCTATCGTGACAGGTGTACAGGAGAGGCTCGCTTATGACTAAACCCATGCAGGACTCTCCGGGTCGGTCCAGCAATTTTGTAACCCTTACAAAATTGCACCATGGCTCTCGAGAAGCATCTAGTGCATGTATCTCTATACACCGAGGTCATGCTGGTCTTAGTTCATTTACGTTCCCACGTGAATGATCGACCAGGGACAGTTTTAGATTTAATCATCATATAATTAATCAAGGACGCTGTCATAGTAAACACGCTAATAATATGACAACAACATAATTTATCTCTATAAATTAATCAAAAAATACATATGTTCAAATAACACATAAAATAAAATGATTGGCCCTAGGGCACAATCTCCATCAATGATTTGCACAAGGCTTGACATAGTCTATGCTGTTGGAATTGTTAGTAGATTTTTCTCCAATCACGGCAAAGAGCATTGAAATGTTGTTAAGTGGATCATGAGATATCTATGAGGTACTTCTAAAATGTCATTAAGTTATGGAAGTGAAAGTCCTCTATTAGTTGCCTATATTAATGCAGATATGGTAGGAGATATTGATTCTTGAAACTCCACATCTAGTTATATGGTTTGCTTTGCAAGGGGAGCTATGTCTTGGCAGTCTACATTACAAAGGTGTGTAGCCCTTTCCACTATTGAAGGTGAGTTTACAACAGCTACTGAAGCTTATAAGGAGCTCTTGTAGATGAAGAAATTTTTGTTAGAGATTGGGTTTAAGAAAGATTGATATTTGTTGTTTTGTGACAATCAGGGCTCTATACATCTTGGTAAGAATCCTACATTTCACTATGGGGCGTTTGGTATTGGAGATTGTGCCCTAGGGCCAATCATTTCATAAATATGTTTTGAACATATTGATTAATTTATATAGATAAATTAATGGTTACCATATTATTAGCATGTTTACTATGATAACAGTCCCTGATTAATTATGTGATAATTAGTCTAAACTATCCCTGGTCGCTCATTCAGGTGGGAACTTGAAATGAACTAAGACCAGCATGACCTCGGTGTATGGAGATACATGGACTAGATGCTTTACGAGAGTCATGGTGCAATTACGTAAGGGGTTACAAGTTGCTGGACTGACCCGGAGAGTCCTGCATGGGTTTAGTCATCAGCTTGCCTCTCCTGTACGCCTGTCACGACGCCTTAGACCTGAGGTCATCATTATTCCGGCGTTGCAGTTGTCAGACTTTGGCCTAGTCTAACGTTGCCCATAGCAGGGTAGACATAAGGGCTAGGTACGGGTTTGGTTGATTGTCGTGCTGAGGAATGTGGATTAGCCAAAATGGGATTTTGTCCCTCATTAAATGAGAGATATCTAACTGGCGCCCTCGATGAGTCTGCCCAAGGAAATGCGTGGCCACGCTGGGAAATGGGACTTACTCAGGAAATCGAGAAAGTTGTGGTTTGGATTATGGATGACTTTTCTGTGCCTAATCCATGACCAAGATATCGTGTGACAATAGGGTCTATGACAAGGTGGTACTAAGGTTAAGTCGGTTTTGGTAAAAACAATAACTCACGTGTTTTGGGTAGTCGTGATGGCTTGCTAGAGTCCGCTCACGACTTGTAGGTCATAGAGATGGCTTGCTGCCAACTTCACGTGAGGCCTGCTGGGTCACACATGAGCAGGATCAGGACACCGCTTAAAGGGACACGAATTAGGATTAATTCTTGGGTCACCCCGGTGACACAATTTAAGGCATAGCAAAATGTCTGGGACATTAAGTCTTGTCTTAAATAATCTACAGTTGTGAAATATTTAAATTTGTGGGACAAGTTTAAAATAATAATTGTTAAATGGTTAATGGGGATTAATTATTTACAATTAAAATATTAGGGAAAATAAATCAGATAAGATTCCTAAGAGTTAGGAGATTATTGATTTATAAAATTCCCCAATATTATTTTGAGGGTGGCGCCTCATTTTACTGTTTTAGATTAATGAAATTGTTTGAGTAAACTCCAGAACTGGTCCCCGAATTATTGGGTCGCTGACAGATTGGTCCCTGATTTATGGAAATTGACAAATAGGTCCCCGAATTTTACTAACGTTAGTCAAATTGGTCCCTGAAGCCGTTAACTGCTGACGTGGCACGTTAAGTGCCACGTCAGCAGTTGGAAAACTAAAAAAAAAAAAGCCAACTGTGCGTGCCACATCAGCATTAATAATAAAAAAAATATTTCATTCAAAATTCAAATAGGTCCCTGAATTATATTTTTATGTCATTATTCTCAATTTCCCCTCTTTTTCATCATCTTCATTCATTTTAGTCCCAAATCCTCAAAATAAAATTGTAAAATGTCCCAAAACTCTTCCAAACATTCCAGTTTAGTCCTTAAAAGTATTAAAAACCCTAAACCCTAAACCCCAAACCCTAAACCCTAAACCCTAAATCCTAAAATCCTAAACTCCAAACCCTAAAACCTAAACCCTAAACCCTAAAACCCTAAAATCCTAAAATTGTAAAGTGTCCCAAAATTCTTCTAAACATTTCAATTTAGTCCTTCAACTCTAAAACCTCAAACCCTAGAACCCCAAATCCCAAACCCAAAACTCTAAAACCCCAAACCCTAAACCCTAAAATCCCAAACCCCAAACCCTAAAATCCCAAACCCCAAATCCTAAAACCTTAAACCCTAAATTGTAAAACCCCAAACCCTAAAATTCCAAACCACAAACCCCAAAACCCCAAACCCTAAAATCCTAAACCCTAAACCCTAAAATCATAAACCCTAAAATCCTAAAATTGTAAAGTGTCCCAAAATTCTTCCAAACATTTCAATTTAGTGCTTAAACTCTAAAACTCCAAATCTTAGAACTCCAAACCCCAAACCCTAAAACCCCAAACCCCAAACCCTAAACTCTAAAACCCCAACCCCCAAAATCCCAAACCCAAAACCCTAAAACCCAAAAACCCAAACCTAGATCCTAAAATACCATACCCCAAACTCTAAAGCCCTAAACCCTAAACCCCCAAACTCTAAAACCTCAAACCCCAAACACAAACCCTAAACTCTAAAACCCCAAATCATCAGAATTGTGACTGTACATTAAAGTTCAACAATTGTGACGTGCAACAATATTATTCAAATCAGTCCCCGAATTTATCAAAATAGTTCAATATGTTAGACAAATTGGTCCTATAATTAAATGAATAGATAATAAACCAAAGAATTTAGGGTATGGGATTTTAGGGTTTTGGGTTTTAGAATTTGGGGTTTGGGGTTTTAGGTTTTAGGGTTTGGGGTTCAAGGTTCAGGGTTTGGGATTTTAGAATTTGGGGTTTAGGTTTGAGTTTGGGGTTTGGGGTTTAGGGTTTTAGAGTTTAGGGTATGGGATTTTAGGATTTGGGGTTTGGGGTTGTAGAGTTTAGGGTTTAAGGTTTTAGGATTTGGGGTTTGGAATTTTAGGGTTTTGGGTTTTACAATTTAGGGTTTAAGGTTTTAGGATTTGGGGTTTGGGATTTTAGGATCTAGGTTTGGGGTTTTGGGTTTTAGGGTTTTGGGTTTGGGATTTTGGGGGTTAGGGTTTTAGAGTATAGGGTTTGTGGTTTTAGGGTTTGGGGTTTGGAGTTCTAAGATTTGGGGTTTTAGAGTTTAACGACTAAATTGAAATGTTTGGAAGAATTTTGGGACACTTTACAATTTTAGGATTTTAGGGTTTTAGTGTTTATGATTTTAGTGTTTAGGGTTTAGGATTTTATGGTTTGGGGTTTCGGGGTTTGGGGTTTGGGGTTTGGAATTTTACGGTTTGGGGTTTTACAATTTAGGGTTTAAGGTTTTAGGATTTGGGTTTGGGATTTTAGGGTTTGGGGTTTTGGATTTTAGGGTTTTAGGGTTT
>QANZ01026049.1:176361-210359 GCA_003254925.1 Chamaecrista fasciculata | reverse complement strand
ATATGATACGACCAACAAAAACCCAATTGAATGGCGGTGGAGCATATGTTCTTTTATGAAAAAAGGTTTCGTAAAAGAAAAAGTAAAAAATTTAATAAATAGTTAAATAAAGAAGGGAAGTAGATGATTACAGGAAAAAGCATAAAGGAATGGTGGCAAAATTGCCTCAGCCATATTCGCCAGTGAGTTCCTAAGCCTAATGGATAAAAAACTGTTATTTATACAGGCTGTCACAATTATTGGCTATATATTATAGGGTAAATTACACTTTGGTACCCTGTGGTTTGACCCTATTTTACTTTGGTACCCTGTGGTTTGAAACTTGACACTTTGGTACCCTGTGGTATTCTCCTTTGATACTTTGGTACCCTTTGGAGCTATTTTGTAATTTTAACTATAATAAATTTTGCAAAAATTACATATTGACCCCTAAATTTTTTTAAAGTTTTCATTTTAGTCCCTAGATAATATGTATCTAGGGACCAATTTGTAATTTTTTAAAAATTTTTTGGGGTCAATATGTAATTTTTGCAAAATTTATCATGGTTAAAATTACAAAATAACTCCAAAGGGTACCAAAGTGTTACTGGAGAATACCACAGGGTACCAAAGTGTCAAGTTTCAAACCACAGGGTACCAAAGTTAAATAGGGTCAAACCACAGGGTACCAAAGTGTAATTTACCCTATATTATATAGGAAAGAAATACATCAAGTAAAGCTTAAGTGACTTTTTTTTTTTTTCCGTAAGCAAGCAAGTGATGTTAATTGAACAATCAACACTCAATGAAAAATCAATCAAATGGTTAAGGCAAATAAACACCATCAAAATACTTATCAAATTTCTTTGATATTCACATGAATAAGGCTTACCAGTTACCATAAGTCAATAAACTTGACAACTAGTTTGCAATACAAAGAGTTTTACTCCTCTATCTTATGTCTTGTTGAGAAGACTATCAAATGTGAACACATGTTCCAACAAAGTAGGGGTGTTCAAAACCAAACCAAACCGATCAACCGAACCAAACCAAACCGAACCGAAGGTGAAACCGAACCAAACCGATAGATGAGCGGTTTGGTTTGGTTTGAACGTCGCACAAACCGAACCAAACCGCCAAACCGCTAAAACTCTTATTTACTTATATATATACACATACCTCATATTCTCATTAGGTAACTCATACTTTATTTTTTTTTTTGGCCTTGTCATACTCTATTACTCATACATACAATATTCAACATTGAAAATATATTTACATGTTTGAAAATATTTGCACCTTCATATAAATATATATATATATATATTTGTAAGTTAAAAGTTGTTATATACTAATGATTTTTGCTAAAAAAGTAGAAAACCATTTTGTTGTTTATAACAGAATGAGAATATTATTACATTATATATAACATATTATAATGCGCCATGAGTGATTATACATCTTACTATTATATAAAATTGTGTTAGTTTATACAATATAAAACATACCATATTTGAAGAACTTATTGTGATATTAAGTTAGAGGAAGAAATATATATTAGTAAACTACAATTTTAATTTCAATTAATTATTTATAAAAAATCTTCTATACTATATTATAGGGATAATATTTATTTTCTTATTAGTGTTTTAGTAAGTTATGAGAATAACTGCATATTTTTTTATTAGTATATTAGTGACAAAATTAACAATAAATTACCTTCAAACCGCTCAAACCGAACCGCCCAAACCGCTTTTTATTGGTTTGGTTTGGTTTGGTTTGATGAATGAAATTTAATCATTGGTTTGGTTTGAAAAATCCTTTCAAACCGCTCAAACCGCCCGACGAACACCCCTACAACAAAGTTTCGAACATATATTCATCATATTTAGGTAAAATTCTTTATATCTTTATTATAAAATTTTTCAATAAATATTTGACACATGACAAAAATTTCATGCACGACCAATCATGATACAAAAAGAATATTAAATGCACATTTTTACATGACCAAGTATAGAAGAGAAAGAATGTGAATCAAGTTTGTAATTGGAAACATCTTATAGCAAAGATATAAGGAACTTTACCTTAAGTTTTTTCCAATTATAAAAAACTAACATATCTACCCTTAAACTCAATCCTCTTTGGTTATTCATCTAAACACACAAGCAATTCTTGTTTATCAAAATATCAAGTTCATAATCCAACCTAATTTCTATTAGGGCATCTCATTCTTTAGTTACTTACCACTAAGAATTTGACAAAGGCTGAAACTAAAGCAGAGTAAAGAATAAAGGCCATGCATGTGCATATGAAGTTGGGGTAAATTAGAAAGTCTAAGCTACATTCCATAAATATCAGATGTCCTCATGTAGTAGTTTCTTCCTGTAAGATGTCTCACAGAGGTCCACTACTCAACTACAAAATGGTGGGGTCTGTCTGGAATGTTGATTTCCTCAACAAAATTGTTCAAAATATTATGTTTCATTCATGCCAGACAACATAAAAAGGTTCACCACCTACTAACAATGTTATCAACATCTCATGATCGAACCCCAGCATCTGATACATGATTAGTTTGACTACCTGAACTGTGGTTATCGTAAGAGTGGCTGCTGCCATTGCCACCGCCTCTGCCAACTCTACCTCTATTGTTATAATAGTTCCTAGGATAATAATTTCCAGGCTGGTCATAGTATTGGTTCCGGCCATTGTAGTAGCCGCCTCCTCTGCTGCCACCACCACCACGACCCCCACGCCCGTTTGAATAGCCCCTCCGACCACCTCCACCCCCACGGCCTCCTCTTTGGTTCGGGTAACCTCCCCTCCGAGGGTAGTATTGTTGCTCCTTTGCCTCGGGATCTCTCTGATTATGCTCTGCATCTTCCTGTGGTTTGTCCTGTTCTTGTTGAGCCGATTCCACCTCAGCTACATTTTCTACTTCTACTTCAACCTGCAAAGGAACAGCCTACAACATTTATGTCATGTCATAATTTCTACATCAACTAGCTATATAGGACGAATCATAAGTACCTTATGCAGTTCAACGTCGGGCTCAGATTGATTGTCCCCAGATTCATGTCCTTGAAAATCAGCTGCCCCTTCATCCTGCAAAAAGGCATATATGGAGCTGATATGTAAGCATTATTAATTCATGAGAATGAACAACAAAACTTTAAAGCTAACCACTCGCTGTTTTTAATGTGTCTCATCTTATATAGCCTACTAGTACTGAGCATGACAACTACGTTAATAAACCAAGTGAGCAGATTTTGAAAATCCACAATAGTAGTTAGATACTATCTGACAGTTATTCATGACTGATAAAACCCAATTTATACAAACAAAAGATGTCTTTAAATGAACACACAAGATTAGAGCTCAAAAGAAACTTACCGCAAAAGGCTACATTTCAAAATATAAAAAATAAATTACTAGCGCCAATGCACACTCTAATATGTAGTCTTACAAATTACATAAGCTTCCTTCAGCATGAAAACCCTTAATAAACTATTCAGCCATGTTTTTTTATACAAATAAATGTGCTTCTTGAGGGTGTTTTTTCTTTTTTGAAAAAAAAAACTCAAGGTTTGTCCTCATCTGAAGACACATTAAAAGTGAACAAACCAATCTGTTTGTTTCCTCCACAAAAGTATGCATTTAGATGACATTTGAACCTAATTGTTTTGCAGCACAGCCAAACAGTCGGCTAGTGCCATCTACAGGGTGACAATCACTAATGGTTTTGTTACACTTCTTTTCTTAGATGCACTTCTTCAGGGTGAATAAACAGCTTTTTATTCTATCTTTCTTTTTCTGGTAACACAAACAGAAATCTAGTTGCCATCTTCAGGGTGATGAATACAGTTTTATTTAGACCCAGCTGAGAGGAGAATGATTTCTGACTTTAATCTTCCATAATATAATAAAATTTGACTAATACGATATTGCAGATTTCAAATTCCATAATATACTTAAACAAAATATATTATAAGAACAAACTTCAGCAGGAAAACCCAGCATTTGAAGAAAGCAATAAATAAAAAACCTAATGCTCTAAACCAAAGATTTATGGCATTAGTCTAGGATTGGAGCTATGAGTGTAGATGAGTGGATCACTTGTGAGCTGCACTAACGTGGTTGCTAGGTTAACTTATCAAACAAACTCAAGCTAGGACTTGACCTTAATTATTTGAGTGACCAAACCAACCCTAAACTTTATATTCTAGCCATTAAACATTTTTATAAGTAGCTTGGCCAATAATCATGCTATATATAAGTACATTATAAACCAACAAAACATACTACTTTGGTATGAGTTTCAATTTTTAAGTTTTTGTTCTTAATTCTTTTTCATCCACTTCCTCTCCATTCCTCTTTAAGAAACCCTAGGACCAATTAACACTCTACTCTATTGGATCCTTTTGTTTAAATAACTTATTATATGTACTAGAAGATTTATATCAATTAACGTAATATCTGATTGCATGAATTTTGAATTTTATGCATATTAGATGTAAGCTTCATGATGACTGCATGGCACTAATTCACGCAACCACAGTAGTTGTTGCATGCATGAAAAGGAGCCATGGTAGTTTATTTCAGGATACTATTTTAACTGAACCTTACTATTTTTCTAATAGTATTTCATTAAAACAATCATATTCTGGTATTATAGTACATGTAATTAGGCTAAAGCTTGTTCAGGCTTCCACAGTTTTTGCAGCCTCACTCATTTTTTAGGCAAGTAGAAGTAAGCAAAGCCCCATGTGGAACCTGACATACTCAAACTTTGAACTTGGCTCAATCGTTTAGACATATCAAAGTTGAAAAAGCCCTTAACCTTAAACAAGGAAAGCAGAGACACTAGGCACTCAACTTGGCCTGGTTCGATCACACCTTTACTGGATATGGTGCTCCAAAAAACGAGAGAGTCTCTAAGTAATTTTCTCAAATGAAGATAAGGTCTATCACAAATACTACTAGGAGCCGCAATAGTGTGATAGCTATCTAAACTATTCCACCAAATCCACAATTAAGGAAATATATATGAATGCACCTAGTCACTCAAGTTTTCTTGCACAATTGAACAGGAAAAAGAAAATTTTTGGGTGTGTAGCAAGTAGCAACTACAAATTAACCCTTGACTACAATTGCCATCTTCAGAAAGTATCATTCAAACTATTACTGAGGCTTTCCGAATTAAGGCCAAAGCTAGTTATGATGCATCTTGACAGAGTGAAATGTAAAATAGACATTTCGGATGGGTTCAGCTTTGACAAAGCAGAGGAGTAACATTGTAAAGTGAAGATAGGCGTCACACAAAATAACTTGGAACATGATTCCTTATAGTATATCTAATTTAATTATTAGAAAGCACTGTACCAGCAAAGCATAAAAAATTATGTGCTAGTCATGGCATCAACTTGTTCGAGATTGAAGCTTTCCTTTGGTTCAACTTTGTTTGTCTAAAATGTTTTGTTGTGGTTAGCTTCAATCCACAACAAACTCCAAACACAACAATAAAGAAAATTGAAAATTAACCTTAGATGTAGTGATCGATATAAATTCTATCTCTTCAAATGGATGACCAAGTAAAAGGTGAAGAAGAGCAAGCACGCCATTTGTTCCAGTCTTCCAGAAAACCAGCTTTTCCATCATAAAATATTATGAAGGACGGAAAAAACTTAATGGGGGAAATCTTTCCTACCCTCTATCTAAGTTGACAACCTTATCTCCTATGAAGGATTGTTTGAAGTTTGCTACAATCCTAAAAATATGAAAGACATCTACAAGGGCAGAGAGGAGGAATATCCATAGTTTAATAAGCAAGGAAGTTATTTTCCCTATCAAGTCCACTCATCGTGTTGGTGAGTCCAAGGGATGTAGAGGTGACAAACAACAATGACAATAACAAGGAGAAAGAGAATTAGACTATGGAATGAGAGACATCAACATTAAATCAAGGAAATTGGGGTTCTAGCAAATGGTATTTATAATTAGAAACCACTCAAATGTAACTATAAATTCTTATACTACTTTTCTAATGAAGTAAGGAAAATTTTCCAAATAAGAGTATTAGAATTCAGAATATAGATTAAAAGGTATAACAAACTATATTAACAAGCAAAAGCCCTTCTAGAATGTTCAACCCACATAATATATTACTCCTGGAGGATCCTAAAACTACTATATTTCCCATATATATATATATATATGTATGTAGCCATGCCCTCATTAAAGAGTCCGTAAGAAGTGAGAAGTCACACCAATATATCAAAAGCCCCATTTTCAGATTTCTATACAAGAAAAAGGATTGAATTTTTTTGAAGGTTCACACTCATTACAAATTTACTATATAGACCAAAAGCATAATATGCTCTATTTTATGATGGCAAAGGGAAGCACAGAACAATTCCTAACAATAATATACTAAAAAGACAAGCAATGACTGTTTAATTCGTTTCTCTCACTTTTTTCCCTGTGATATACATGTGAGGGTTTCGCTCTGTTCCAACAGAGTCATGATCTGTATGGATTGCAATTGGCACCTTGTACAGTATCCCAAGCACATAGTGAACACAGTAGAGCTTGAATTTAAACTTCAATTGTAACATGTCTGCCATAATCTCAGTTTTCTTACGAGTAAATTGTGGAAGGTATTGATATAGGCAGTTGGCAACAACATAATGATCACTAAGACATTCTTCACTGGTTATGATACACTTAAGTTTAGCATATTTTATTCAATTTATCCATTTATTGTTGACGGGTAGCATACATAAAACCATACCATGAAATTCAATAAGAAACTTGTGGCTTTCTGCAGCTACTCAAAACCAAAGTAAATGTAGAAGACTGTCCATGATCAAACACTTACTGAATCAACACTACCTTGTACATGCAGCTAATGAATGGGAAAATAAAAGGGGGTGGGGAAGAAATACCAAAAACAGCAGACACTCTTCTCCTACCCCTGTCCTCTCACTTGTAAATCATCATTAGATGAAATAATTAGTACTCTATCTAAAACACAATTTATCATACCAAGCAGTGTAGAAACTAGAAAGCAATTGCCTCATTATTGATTTCAAAAAACAAACTACGGATCAAAAGATGAAAAGAACAAAACTTTGTTGGAATTATCCATTCAACACACACAAAACGGCCTACATTTACAAATTATTACTGAAATAAGAGACCATAAATTGAGTATTGAAAGATTAACTCATCTCCAAACCATGAATTAAAAAACACTACTGGGTCATCAGGTATATACCTTCTCTGGAGACTGCGATACTGAACCTTCCACATCGACTGGAACTGAAGCAGGAAGAATGGAGCCGTGTACTGGCACCGGAAAAGAAGTATAATTTCCAGCAGCAGCTGCAGCAACTTCAACTGTGGCTTTCATCTCAGGCGTGGTGGTGAAGTATTCCGAAGACATAATCTTATTCAACCTCTCCCTCAAACCAGCATCTATAAACATGCTCAGAAAACAGAAATCAGCAAATTAAAAAGGCAAAGACAGTAAATTTGAAAATACTTGTTTAAAAAGAAAAATTACATGTAACATCAGCATTGGACTCAATGGGCTGGTCAGCCTTCGCAAGCCACAGTTTCGCATGTTCTACACATCGCTGCAAGGCGTTCTTGTGGGATAAACTCGAATCCGCAGGCCGCGAGATCAAGAGACCACCGAGCGTAGAAATTAAATCCAAATCTTTCTCTCCAAGCAGATCGGTTGCGTCGTCGGTTACATAATCATAGGTCAAGCAACATCCTCGCTCATGGGTCCTAGTCAACATGGTCGAAGTGAAATCATTCTGGGACTTCACATCGAACAACGACCCAAAGTAGAGAAGATTAAGAAGATCTTCCACAGTGGGATTATTATTAAAGTCGTTGTCGTCGTGGTCGTTAGGTTTTTTCTGGGTGGGTTCGAGAGAGATATGGTGGTTTTGATTTTGAAGAGCTAGGTCAACTTCTTCCTTGACAGCAGAAGAAAGGGGTTGACGCAATTTCTCGAGTTCGTCGATGAGAGCGATGACGGAGGGTTTTGAACGAAGGACTTCTTCTTGTTCTTTGTTGATTGGTTTACCTTGAGCAATGGATTCTTCCATCTGGAGAATACGATTGGATTTCTTGCGAAGGGCACGGATGCGTTTGTTGATAAGGCTGAGAACAGGGCCTTCGGCAATGTCAGAGGCTGCAGTAGCCGCCATTACGAAAACCCCACAAAGAATTTACTTAGTTTGTTTGGGTTAATACGATGAGCACCGGAAGGTGCCTCGCCGGAAACGAGAGAAAAGGATCGGACGGCGGCGGCGGCGGCGGCGGCGGCGGCGGAGGAGGGTGGGGGTGTGAGACTGAGAGAGTGAGTAGTGTAGTGTTGTGTACTCTTGGAGTGTTACTTATAAAGGAAGGATCTTGATGTTGATTTCTGGATGAACCTAATAAGTGGGCCCTTGGGCTGGACTGCTCGGTTCATGTGAGGCTGCGACCAGAAATGTAGGATTTGGGTCCAATCGGACCCGGACACAAACCATCTCTAATATACTCCTTTTTCTTTTCTTGAAAAACTAAATAATTCTTATCCAAATATAGGGATCAATTTGATATTTGTCCAATATTGAATATTAAACATTGAGTGGGGACCGATGTTATTTCAACTTTCTATATTTTATTTGAAATGAACAGATAGTTAATATATTTAGGGATGATTAAAATATTCATATTCGATCCAACAAAGGTCGACCCAGTTAGTAAAGAGTCAACTCATAATCCACAAGATCATGAGTTCGATTTCTACTGCCGAAGTGAAGGTCTTGTTGGTAGACGATCAGTAAGTACCTTTATAAGCGTTCATAGAGCTTGGAGACATGCCTTGGCCTAGGAATGAATACCCATAAATTTTAAATGTTGAGTTTGGGTCCAGTAAAAAATGAATATTTTAGATAAAAAAATATTTAAAACAAAAATATAAATATATATAGTAAAAAAAATAAAATAAATAAAAAGTATATATTTTGGTTCAAGTCAAGTCCAAGACATTCAAAGTTAGAATTCGGCCATTCGGCCACTAGACCATATGTACACCCCTAGTGTATATAGCAGGTTTAGCGATCAACTCTCCATCACTAAATAATAAACTCTCCTATTATAATTAGCCAACAAGTAACTAAAGACTCACACCCAAGGTTATTAAAACCGGACCGGTTATTAAACCGGCCGAAGGAGAGGTTCAAGGTTCAATGGTNATGCTCATTTGTCTTTTGAGGTTCTAAGGACTATTTTGATAAAGATCATAAACTTTTGGGATTAAAGTGTAATTAAATCAGGACCTATTCAAAAGAAATCTTATGAAAAGGAGAAAATTATGTAATATTAGAATTCTAAAGACCCTTTTATAATTAATTTCAACTCAACAGTAAAATCATATAATGTACTCTTTAGTTTCTGTTTTCTTTATGTTTTGATCCCTTTTAGTAAAGGAAAAGGACTTAAACACATAAGAGAAGACTTGTTGGGAGGTTTTTGACATTTTAACGTGGTCACAATCACATTTTCCGTTAAATCCTAACAGAAATAAAGCACAGGGGACCAATTCGCTAACAGAGCAAACCATGGGGCACCAAACTGCAAAAATTTTTCTTTCAGGGTACCAAAGTGGAATCGCCCCTAACCACAGGGTACCAAACTGCAATTTACCCTAATCTAAAAGAGGTTGTCTAAGTGGTCTTAAAACCACTTCATGAGCAAGTAAGCTTCGGGTGATACGTGTGGTCTGTCTGTTAGCATTATTGTTGAAAGCCCGCGCCTCATTAACAAAGTGGAATCGAGAAACCATGTAGCCAGTCTCCAGGCCCATAAATTGATTAATGATCTGCATTTGGTCGTACAGCACATAAGCTCTTCGCGGGTCAGACCACGTACAAACAGAGAAGGTGTGGCCTATCTTTCCGCAGCCAAGACACAACCTGTAAATGCGTTCATATCTACACTGTATCCACATCATGCGATTATTGTCGGATCTTAGGACAAAACCCATAAGGAGCGGTTGATGGATAGGGAGTCGAACTCGAATCCGCATGAATCTAAGGTTACGAGGAATAGTTGGGGCCCAGTCAACGTCCAGCACTTCACCAAGGATGGCTCCAAGAGCGCGTGCAATTTCCAGAACTTCATAATCAACATTCTCTAAGATTTGACCCATAATTATAAAAAAAAAAACCAAAAAAATCNTCATAATTAACATTCTCTAAGATTTGACCCATAATTATAAAAAAAAAAAGACCAAAAAAATCAAAAAAGAAAAAAGAAAATAAAAAAATAAATCAGGACCGGTTCAGGCCAGTTTCACCGGTTTTTGGCCGGTTCAGTCCGATTCTCTGCTTTGGCCGGTTATTAAGACGACTCGGACCAGCCTAATGGCCGGTTCCCGGTTCAATCGGCCGGTTCGGTCCGGTTTTAATAACCCTGCTCACACCTAATAATCCAACAGAATGGCCTTCTTTTAAAAATATTAGAGTAAATTATACGTTGGTATCATGTGGTTTAAAACATGATACTTTGATACCCTGAGGTCTCTATTGTTACCTCTTTGGTACCCCTGAACAATTTTTTCGTTAGTTTTGAATGAAATTTGGCACGTGACCTGCACATGGACTCATTAAAACTCAATTTTGTTCAATATTTTGCCATAACAAAGATCAAATACTGCTTTTCAAAACCTAGCTTTGTATTTGGATGTTGAGAAAGTTTTTAGAGAATTCAAAGCTAGGTTTCGAAAAGCAATGTTTGATCTTTGTTGTGGCAAAATGTTGGACAAAATTAAATTTTAGTGAATCCACGTGCAGGCCATGTGCCAAATCCTTTCCAAAACTAATGAAAAAAATTGTTCATGATACTAAAGGCTAACAATGGAAATCTCAAGGTACCAAAGTGTCACGTTCTAAACCACAAGGTACCTGAGGTCAAACCACAGGATACCAAGTGTAGTTTACCCAAAAATGCAAAATGGATTGAATTTATATTTTGAAGCAAAATAAATAAGAGTAAACTAGCATTTTGGTCCCTGAATTTTACAAGCGCTAGTAGTTTGGTCATTGGATTTATGAAATTGTACAACCCGATCTCTGAATTATGCAAACTCGCTGCAAAATGGTCCTTCCGTCACACAGCCATGCCAAAAAAGATGATGTGGCACATAACTGGGCTTAATTGAACCATTAAGTAATGACGTTACACGTTAACTACCACGTCAGCACCGGTTAAATAGTAAAAAAAAATGTGCCACATATGCAATTTTCGCCAAATTAGCATAAGAATAATAATAAAAAAAAACGCACTCTCTTGCATTTGGTCCATGCGTTTTATTTTATTAAATCAGAATTAAAAAAACATCTTGGTCCCTAAACCCTAAAACATTAAACCCTCCCCCACCATGAAACCCTAAGAATCAAACCCTCAAACCCACAAAATCTGCACACCATTGAACTTTCCACACCAAACCCTTTGAATCCATGACTCCACTTTGAATCATAAACTCTCATAAATCGAAAACCCTACCAAATTTTTACACCTCAAACCTTAAACTCGCCATACTCTGACATTTGAAAACACAAATCAGAGGGGGAACGTTGATTGGAGGCGAAGATGCATAGAACGATTGAAGAGCAAAAACCAACGAAGGGGGAGATTTGAGTTTTGGAAAGTATTTCCCAATATGTGATGTCTGAAGGAGAAGTGAGAAGAATGAATAGGCTTTTAGTTCATATTGTAATTATTTTGTTAGTATTTGCTGACTGTTTTATAGTTAGTATTGCTTGTTTGTGATACTCAAATTGGCCATAGTGGGAAGGAGAAGAAGAGATGAATACAGAACAATTTGTTTTGTATAATTGTACAAACAAGTTCTCAGATTATATAAATACGTTTCCCTTTCTGTACTATTTAGTCCTTGTAAAATTTAGTGTTGGAGATGGCTAGTGTTTTAGGGGTTCTTTCTTTTAGGTTTAGTGTTTAGTTTTCAAACTTTTTTTTTTATTTCAATTTAGTCCCTGCATATCAACTTAGGATTTAGGGACCAAAATGTTTTATTTTTAATTCCGATTTAATAAAATAAAACACAGGGACCAAATTGCAAGAGAGTGTCTTTTTTTTTTTAATTCTTATATTGATTTGACAAAAATTGCATATGTGGCACCTTTTTTTTTGTTTTCAACTTAATCGGTGCTTACGTGGCAGTTAACGAGCCACGTCAGCAATTAATGGCTCATGTCACCCACCAAACGTGTCACATCAACTTTTTTAAAACGGCTGGGTGACAGAATGACCATTTTGCAACGAGTCAGCATAATTTAAGGATCAGGTTGTACAATTTCATAAATCCAAGGACCAAACTGCCAGCGCCTGCAAAATTCAAGGACCAAAATACTAGTTTACTCAAATAAATTATATAAAAGTAAAAAATTGTAAAGAACTAAATAAGTTTTTTTTAGGAGAATTAAACAACTTTTAAGTTTTAACAAGGGAATGTTATCCAATCAACGACTCAACATATAAATAGTTTCAAGCAATAAATGAATTACCATTATTAAATGATAATACGGCATAATAACGTCTCTTAATTGTTTTAAATTTTTACAACTACTTACAGATGGTTCCAAATTTAAATGTAACTTTTCATAATTTGTTTATCGTTAAAACATGACTATTATCTATCACCAAAAAATAAAATATATATGACTATTTGACGGGCGGAAGCGTGGTTGGCGGCGGCGCAGCAGAAGCGGAAATGTCGGTAAAGCTACAAACCACTAAACAATTCCAAAACAGAAAATGGAATACAATACTTTCGCCCAATTGCCCAAGGATTCAAATAACAATGTCTAACTATCCTCTACTCCGCTGTACCACCTGTCTTACTTCAAACTCACAGATAAGGAGGCCAACAGATGTGACTCACTCCTCAACAACTTCTTCTGGGGAAACCATACTGGAAGTAAGACCCCTCACATGAAGGCTTGGAACTCCATCTGCCTCCCAATTGATATGGGGGGACTTGGTATCAAACGGATGAGTGCTTTCAACAATGCTATGTTAGGCAGACAAGCTTGGCGAATAATTTACGACAGGAACTGCCTTCTCTCCAAAGTTTATCATGCTAAGTACCAGAAAACCAGAAATGGGAGCGTCTCTTTTGGTAACACTCAGGCTTCGCCTTTGGCAAGACCAATCTGTAAGAAGATTAATGAAGTCCTTTGTGACTGTGCTTGGAGAGTTGGCAATGGTAGAAGTATTTCCTTACAAGACCCGCTGTGGTTCCCCCCGTCACACAACACGGGAATCATTAGCATGGTAGCCCAGCTCATTGGACCAAATGGTGACTGGGACAATACTGTGGTTCAAAGCATTTATGATGATGACTTGTCCAACCAAATCCTTACCATGCCAACCTCCCACACGGGGATTGACGATAGGATTGTTTGGACAAAGAATACCAGGGGGCGGTACTCTGTCAAAGATGCTTATGCACTTGAGTTTAACAACCAGTCTGGTTCCCAAACAAACTTCCCCTGGAAACTATTCTGGAAAACCCCGGGTTTGCCTAAAGTGAAGCTTTTTGGATGGAAATGCATACATAATGCTCTCCCGCTGGGGGATAACCTATTGAAGAAACACTTTAACATCGATGGGAGTTGCGCCTTTGGCTGCCACTCTGTAGAAGATGACAACCACCTCTTTCTAGCCTGCCCACTTTCTAGAGCGGCATGGTTTGGTTCTCCGATGGCTATCAAAAGCGACTCCCTCTTGCACCTTGGTTTCAAAAACTGGCTCACCTCGCTGTTCTCAAGTGTATGTCAAGACAACCTCGACCAACAGCTGTTTATGAACGTCCTCACCTTTGCATGGTTAATATACAACCACAGGAACAAAGTACGCTTCCAAGGCGCAACAGCAAAACACGAGGATATTATCAAAAGTAGGCATGACTTCCAGGCATATAGTAACCAAGCGACCATTCTTCCCGGGTACCTCTCAAAAGCCGTCAGAAATGCTCCGAGAACTCCTATCCAGATCCAGCATTCCCCTAATACCAGTTACTTTTGTGCCTGGCATAAAAATAAACAGAAACAGAAAAACATTGCGGGTTTCTTCCATTTTGACAGGAACCTTCCGGTACTAGACTCCTATCTCTGTGAAACTTCCTCCAAACCTATCCTCAACACTGCACTTGTAGGAATCCGACGGACTCTCGAAATTCTTGCTTCCAAGGGTGTCCAGGACATCACCATTCTATTCCCTAAACCCTTGTTCAACAAGGATAAGCCTACCGCCATGAACTATGAACAAGAACTCCTAATGCTCGACATCAAGAATATTGCTAAACAAGAGAATCATCGCTGGCAGCTGATGGAGTGCCCCAACCCATTCCACTTGACGGCTATCTTTCCGTCCATTGCTGATTTTCTTTTTGGTTTCTTCTGTTTTCTGTAATTTAGGCCTTGTCCTTTGTTTAAAAAAAAAAACTAGTATTATTGCATCAATCAAAGAATACAACTATACAACCTCTCACAACTCACAAAAGAGGTAAAGACATTGTCTTACAAAATTTGGGTAAAAGAAGCACTAACAAATTGAGCCTACAAAATATATCTAGGGCAATATTCTCTCAACAGACCCTAAAACAATATATTCAACTCATACAAGCTTCCTCCAACAAATACCCAAATCTTCAAGCAGAAATAAAGTTGAGACAACAAGGAAAACGCAAAAAAACAGAGCAGAAGTTCAAGACTCAATCGGAATACCTAAATCATCTCCAATCCAAAAACTGACCGTAGGATATAAAGAACAGGATGTCCGAAACATAAGCTCAAAAGTTCAGCTCAATCGGAGAAGATCTCACCGTTGGATTTTTCCGGCAATGGACGTCGTTCAGGAAGTCTAAATAGGACGCTTCTTGAACTTCAAAAATCCGTTTCTACCAAACCAAAGCTCCAATCGAAAAACTGACAGTAGGATATCAAGACTAGAATGTCAAGAACATACACTCCAAATTTCAGCTTGATCGGAGAAGGTTGCACCGTTGGATTTCGCCGGAAGTGATGCCAGAGAAAAACAGTTTCTAGGTTTTCTCTCTCTCTCACTATGCGTTTTTCTTACTCTCCACCATTTGCTTGGCTTGCTCTCCATATCACTCCACAGAAAAAATGAAACCCTAGCTGGTGAGATGGACTTTGGGCTGAAGTTGAGAATGGGCCTTCACTTGGAGTGACCAAGCCCAACACTATTATCCTTTTTTCAACAAAAAATATTAGTATTGTCTATAAACTAATTTTAATACTTTCTTTAACTTCAAACCTTTTTAAAATAATGGAGAAGGATATACAACCCGAAGAGAAACTTAAACGCAAATATAAAATAATTGGTCAAAATTCTATTTTGACTAATATTTATCTCAAATTTTGTTTTAGTTCCTAATAATTTTTTGTTTTACTTTAATCCTTAATATTTTCTTACAGTTTCGTTTTAATTCTTAGTGTTTTTTTGATTGATTCTACAATTGGTCTATAACTACTAAATATAAACTCATCTCTCCCATTTCAAATTTAAATACGATAAAATTGAAGTTAAAAGTTATTTTTAACAAGTTCTTTCGCTATTTATTTAATACCGTCGACAAATAAAATCAAGGCAAAACTACTAATTTTGCCATCAAACTTTACTGTAAATTCGTCTCCCAATCTTTTTTTACAGTCAATTTTGTCTCCAATATTTTACATTTTTTTCAATTTTATCTTTTGCTCTTACTTTAGCCAAATATTAACGACAGAATCTATGTAGTTAATAACATGTAATGTAAAATTGATAGAAAAAAAAATTTCAAATCTTAACTCAAATTGAAAAATAGGATAATCTTTTGTTAATTTATTGAAAGAAATTTATCAAAGGACAAGATTGACGAATATATTAAACATTGAGAACAAAATTGACAATTAAAAAAGATCGGAACGAAATTGATAAATAATATAAAGTTTGAGTATGAAATTAATGTTTTTGCCCAAAATAAAATCAAGCTCTCATTATATGAAGTTAGACCTTGGTAAAATCGGCCAAAAAAATGAACAGGAAGATTATGATGGTGTGGAATTATTGGTTCCCATTATAGTCAACTGCGTGCACACTATTTTACCATCATATCACTGAATAGTGTAGAAATCATCTATAGTCAACTGTACGCAGCAATAACTTCAAATTTGGTTCCACTCTAAAGATTTAAATTATATATAAAAAAATATACACACGCACACAGATAAGGATTTTTATTAATTCATAAAAATGGAATTGTAAATGATTTCTTTCAGCCGACCACTACACCCAGACACGAACATACATTTTACTTTAAGTGGGAGGTCACTTTGAATTTTGAAGAGCCAAATCAAGATTGAAAAGTTGTCTCAAGCATCTCTTTGTGAGTATTAAAAGTTTAATTGAATCATTTTGTAGCATAAAAAATTAAGTACACGTTCTATGTAAAATGGCTAAACTAAATGAGAAGCAGTACCTGTTCAGAAATAGAAAATTTTAATTGAATCGTTTTGCAGCATAAAAAATTATTAAGTACACGTTCTATGTAAAATGGCTAAACTAAATGAGAATTACTGATTACTTCTGGTTAGCATTAAACTAGTTCATTTTTGCTATTTTCTGAGCAAGATCATTCAAAACGCTGTTCTAATGATGTTTGTATTGTATGTCATGAGGTTAAACAAACTCAATTGTCATTTGATTCTAGTATTTCACGAGCTGAGAATTGTTTTGAATTGGTTCATATTTCCATTTGGGGTCGGGAAAAATAATAATATTTATAAAAATAAATATAATCTTTTCCCTTGAGAATAATCAGAAAAATAAGATGAAGAAACATAATCACAACACAAGAGGAATTAACGTGGGAAACCCAAATCGGGAAAAAACCCACGACCGTTGCCAAAAGACAACCAGAGAAAAATACTATATGAAAATTGTTACATCACACAATATTCTTTCAACCCTGACCCCAAGTACACTCACACTCTCACAAAGCAACAATTTAACTACACCTTTCACACTCTACAAATACAAGAGAAGAAGGAATTTCAAAGTCAAATACAATGCTTAAAGTGTCTTGACTTGGTGCATCTCCTCAGCTAACTACTAATATATTTATAAGCATCCCAAACCCTAGTCATAAAGGAATTACTTGATCACTAAGTAACTTCCTTAACCACTAAAGATGTTAATCCCCAAATATATGGTAACTAACTGAATTACAAGTCAGGAAAAGATTACACAAGATTTTCCCAAATCTTAAATAAGATTAGAATCTTTACAAATCTTTCCCTATTACCATTTTCAATCAGCTACCTAATAAATCTCCACCTGATTGAAAATAACCACATCTTCTTTGTCAACACCGACAATCATAGTTCTTAAACCAAGAACTATCACACTCCACCATAAAAGTGTGTTCACTTAGAATAAACCAATTCTAAGAATTTCACCTCGGCACATGTCGAAAAACCTTGTTGAGACTTTATGGTGTTCCTTCCATGTTGGCTCTCCATGGAAGTTCCTCAACCATCGACATAACTCCACCACACATCTTGCATCAATGCCAACCAATGCCCATGTGCAACTGTGGACCCGCTAACAGCAACTCATTCTCTTCCATGATAACGCGAAAATACCATGAGGATGCTTCACACAATCTTCAAACAAAGATCATCCTCCCCTATAACGAGAGAGACTTGGTTAGTGTCTACCTCGGAGCTTTTTGCCAAACTTGCTCCTCCTGGACAATTTTTCTTTACATGCCCAACTTTTGACAATTCCACTTGTGTAACCCAATTGTATCAATACATCCTTGACTTGCACTTGCCACAAGCCAAAATTGATCATTCCATCAAACTTCTATACACCGGCGCTTGAAACTTTCACCATTGCAACCTAGCAATAACCAAACAACCAAAACAATTCTCAAGAAAAACATAATAATTTACTCAAAAATTACTCTACCGAACCATAGGCTCTGATACCACTTGTTGGGAAAAATAATAATATTTATAAAAATAAATATAATTTTTCCCCCTTGAGAATAACCAGAAAAATAAGATGAAGAAACACAATCACAACACAAGAGGAATTAACATGGGAAACCCAAACCGGGAAAAAACCCACGACCGTTGTCAAAAGATAACCAAAGACCCAAGTACACCTACACTCTCACAAAGCAACAATTTAACTACACCTTCCACACTATACAAATACAAGAGAAGAAGGAATTTCAAAGTCAAATACAATGCTTAAAGTGTCTTGACTTGGTGCATCTCCTCAGCTAACTACTAATATATTTATAAGCATCCTAAACCCTTGATCACTAAGTAACTTCCTTAACCACTAAAGATGCTAATCCCCAAATATATAGTAACTAACTGAAGTACAAGTCAGGAAAAGATTACACAAGATTTTCCCAAATCTTAATCAAATAAGATTAGAATCTTTACAAATCTTTCTCTATTACCATTTTCAATCAACTACCTAACACTATATTCTGTTCACAAAAAAAAAAAGAAAAAAACATTTGGGGTCCTATTTATTTAACTGAGAATTGTTTTGATGATTGTTCACGGGCCACTTGAACTTATCTAATGCATTCGAAGGATCAAACCACAGTTCGTTTGGAAACCTTCTTTCATTTTGTTAATGATCATTTTCATACATCTGCTAAAAACATAAGATCAGATAATGGTACAAAGTTCTTAAACTATAAATGTCAACGTTTATTGATTTTGACATTGTTCATCAACGAAGTTGTACTTATACACCTCAGCAAAATGGAGGGGTCAAAAGAAAACATCGACACTTAGCTCAAGTTGCCAGAGCTTTATTTTTTAATGCCAGATTATCTAAGGATTTTTGGGGTGAGGCTATGCTTATTGTTACTCGTTTTGGGTTGAAAATCTCCCTTTGAAATTTTAAACGGCAAACCTCCTGATTACTCAAACCTTCGTGTTTTGTGTTGTCTTTGTTTTGTGACCAATGTGTTTCCGCCTAAGAATAAGTTTGCTGCTGGATCATATTATCATATAAATGATTCTTGGTTATGCTTCTGCTTAGAAGGCTCTTGAGGTGTTACTTGATACAAAGAAGATAGTTATATATTTCTCGGGATTTTTGTTTCCATGAAACTGTTTTTCTCTTAAGGATATTGTTAAATCTCCACCATCTAAGGATTTTTCCTTATTTCCTTTTTCTGATTCTGACATTGTTGAAGATGTTGTACCTACAATTTCCCAAATTGTTCCTCCAACAATTCCTATTGTGCACTTTGATTCTCTACCTTCTATTTCTTCTAATGTGGGTACTGATTTTGGTTCTCTCCCACTGGCTACTGTCTAGGAAAAGCACTCGTGTTGTTAAGAAAAATAATAATATTTATAAAATAAAATAATTTTTTCGCCTTGAGAATAACCAGAGAAATAAGATGAAGAAACACAATCACAACACAAGAGGAATTAACGTGGAAACCCCAAACAAGAGAAAAAATCACTTGTAAACTTGTCTTCAGCCTCCTTTTAAAGTAGTTGAGTACTTGAGTCTCTCTCATAATCGCTAACCAAGCCATGTGAGACTTCTTAAAACTTCACATACCTCCATTTTCAATCAATTACCCAACACGTGTTTCATAGAAACCTCACTGGATGGCTGATTATATTTGTTCACTCTCATATTCTTCTTCTCATACATCTCATGCTTTTCCTTATATGTCTCGTGCAGGTTTTAGTATAGATTATCTTGCCTTTCTAGGCAACATTTCTCATGTCAAAGAACCTTCTTATGCAGAGGCAAAACAATTTCTTGAATCGGTTGACATGAGATTGTAGCTCTTGAAAAGAATAATACCTCGGAAATGATTTCTTTACCTAAAGGTAGGAGTGGCAAAATGGGTGGGTTGAGTTGTAAATGGTTGGGTCTTAAATGGGTCAATGACCCATTTATTTTTATTAAATGGGTCATGACTCATGAAATCAACGGTCGACCCAACTCAACTCTTGAATTAATATTAAAATATTTATATTATTTAATAATTAAATTATTTAATAAAATTAAAGATTAATTATTTTATTTGTAAACTAATGAATGAGAATAATTTTTAAATTATTCAAGTTTAGGACTAAATTATATTCTTTCTTTGGATATCGGATTAATCTGTAATTTTCATCTTTTTAAATATTTTTTCAAAATTATATTTTGATCCCAAATATTTTTTGAAATTTTCATTTTAGTCCTCAAATATTATGATCTAGTAGGGGTGGCAAAATGGGTAGGTTGGGTTGGGTCACAAGTGGATGGGTCATAAATGGGTCAATGACCCATTTATATTTGTTAAATGGGTCATGAGTGGGTCATGACTTATAAAATTAAAGGTCGACTCAACCCAACCAATGAATCCCCATCTTAAAATATTTAATAATATTTAATTTATAAACTAATTAATAGGAATAATTTTTAAATTATTAAAATTTAGGACTAAATCGTATTCTTTTTTTAGATTTTGGACTGATTGGTAATTTCCACCTTTTTCATATTTTAAAAATTACATTTTGACCCTAATTATTTTTTAAAAATTTCATTTTAGTCCTCAAATATCATGATTTAGGGACTTTTTTGTAAATTTTGAAAATATTTAGGAGCATTNTTTTTTTGTAAATTTTGAAAATATTTAGGGATATTCTGTAATTTTTACAAAAATTTGCGAAATTCATCTTCCTTCCACTGAACTCAGTTTGGTGGGACTAAAATGCATTCATTTTCCAAATTTAGGACTAATTTGTAATTTTGTCCTTTTTCTAATATTTTCAAAATTACCATTTCGTCCAATTTTTTTTAATTTTCATTTTAGTCCTCAAATATTATGGTTCAGGGACTTTTTGTAAATTTTGAAATTATTTGGGCGGAATTTTGTAATTTTTGCAAAAATTTATGAGATTTATATTCACCCCCTTTTATGAAACTACGTAGTTTTGATACAAATTTTAATGGGGCAATTTTGGACCCAACCCATCTTGACCCATTACCTAAATGGGTTGGGTTGGGGTTGGTTAATTTTGTGGTGGGTTGGTTGGATTGGTGGATAATGGGTTGAGATTGCCACATTTTTGTAAATTTTGAAAACATTTGGGGGCATTATGTAATTGTTGCAAAAATTTGTGACGTTCATTTTCTTCCTAATGAACGTAAGGTTTTGTTAGACTAAAATGCATTCATTTTTCCAATTTGGACTACTTTGCAATTTTACCATTTTTCCAATATTTTTTAAATTACAATTTGACCCAAATTTTTTTTATAATTTACATTTTAGTCCTCAAATATTATGGTTCAGGAACTTTTTGTAAATTTTGAAATTATTTGGGGTCATTTTGTAATTTTTGCCAAAATTTCCATATTTACCTCATCCATGAAACTACATAATTTTGACACCAATTTGAGTTTGGTTGGGTTAGGTAAATATGGGTTTGAGCCAACCTACCTCAAATGTTAATGGGTCAATTTTGGATCAAACACATCTTGACCCATTATTTAAATGGTTGAGTCATGGCTAGTTAAAATAATAGTTGGGTTGACTTGAGTAAATTTTGTCACCCCTATCTAAAAGGAAGAGAGCTATAGGTTGTAAGTGGGCTTTTAAAATCAAATTGAAGGTTGATGGTTCCATAGATTGTCACAAGGCGCGTCTTGTATCTACAATCAAGTAGAAGACATCGATTCCATTGATAATTTTTGTCCAGAGGCCAAGTAGGTGACAGTTCGTGCTTTTCTTGCTTTGGTTGCTAAAAGTTTGTTTTTACATCAATTGGATATTAACAACGCTTTTTTTAAAAACAGAAAAACAAATAACTATCTTAAAAAATAGAAAAACAAGAACAATTTCAATATGTTTCCAACTCTGTTTTTTTAAAAAAAAAAAAAAAGTGGAGCATTTCATTTTCATTAATGACAACTTGGTAATTTGAGCTCAAATTTGCAAATTTGTTCTCTCTCCCCGCATCATTCCAAAAACCCTTTTGTGCCCCTAACGTTTGTGGTGATTTTCAGTTATGCCCCTAACGTTTCATTTGTATCAGTTGTGCCCTCAATGTGAAACGTTAGTTTCAATTATGCCCGCAATTTTGACTCAATGCTGATGTGTCAATTTTTTTTATTTGTATGTCAATTTTTTTATTCTGAATTGAATATGTGGCAAGATGACTGGATAAATAAAACATCCCTGATTTATTTTTTATCCACCATGGCATTTCCTACGTGGTATAAGGCTTGTGAAGATGAAGATGTCAAAAAAATTTTAGGATAGTAATTTTTTAGTTTAGAGAATGTAAATCCACGTAGAAAATGTTATGATGGATAAAAAATAAATCAAAGATGTTTTATTTATCCAGTCATCTTGTCACATGTTCAATTCAGAATAAAAAATTGACACATTGAGGGCACAACTGACACAAATGAAACATTAGGGGTATAACTGAAAATCACCGCAAATGTTAGGGGCACGAAAAGGTCTTTTGCCTTCTCACATCTCCTCAACTGAATTTTTTTAACTTTTGCTTTTCAAAATTTAAAAATTATTTTTGAAAAAAAAATTCAAACAGGGTCCTAGTTGCCATCTTCAGGTGATGAATACAGTTTCATTTAGACCCAGTTGAGAGGAGAATGATTTCTGACTTTAATCTTCTATAATATAATGAAATTTGACTAATACGATAATGGAAATACAGATTTCAAATTCGACCATAGATACATAAATAAAAGTTCAAAAATGCAAATTTAGTTTTATATCTTTTCCTTCAGTTTTTAATTCCGCTTCATATCTTTTTCTGTTTTCTTTTTTGTCACATATTTTTAGGTCAGTTTCTAATTTGGTCCCATATTTTTTTTTGTTACAGATTAGTCTCATATTTTTTGGTCAATTGTAGAATTGGTCTTATATCATTGGGTCAGATGCAGAAGCGATCTCATATTTTTGCAACTTGACAAAAAGATACGAGACCAAAAGTGTAATAAAAAAACATACAAAACCAAATTAGGAACTCAGCAAAAGATATAAGACCAAATTTACACTTTATTCTAAACAAAATATATTATAGATTGACGGAAAAAACTGATGTGTCAGCTGACTAGGCTAATGGAGGTTGTCATTGAACTCGGGAAGTCAAGAAAACCTTTCCGATGAGCTTTTTCAGCGAGGTTCGTCTTTTCCAACGAACTTTTCGGCGAGATACACGACAACTCCGACGACTAAAAAAACTCATAATCCAAGGTTTTTTGACCTCCCGAGTTTAATGACAACAACCATTAGCCCAGTCAACTGACATATAAGCTTTTTCCCTTAATCTAATTAACGAAGTTAGAGGTTATGGTATAATTGACAACAACGTGAAACGTTAGGGGCATAACTAACACAAAATAAACGTTGAGAGCATAACTGAAACTGACCTCAAACATTAGGAGCACCGACAAGTCTTTTGCCTATGTTATAAAAACAAACTTGAGCAGCAAAACCCAGCAATAAATGGAAAATCTAATGCTCTCAACCAAAGATTTATAGCATTAAGTCTAGGATTGGAGCTATGAGTGTAGATGAGTGGATCACTTGGTTGATTAATGTTTGGTTAACATATTAAACAAAGTCAACCAAAGATTATATTCGTGGTCGTTTTCAGGCTTCTGGGTGAGTTCGAATGGTGGTTTTGAAGAGCAAGGTCAACTTCTTCCCTGACAGCAGAAGAAAGGGGTTGACGCAATTACTCGAGTTCGTCGATGAGTGCGGTGACGACGGATTTTGATCGAAGGACTTCTTCTTGTTCTTTGTTGATTGGTTTACCTTGAGCGAGAGATTCTTCCATCTGGAGAATACGATTGAATTTCTTGCTGTTAGGATTCAGAGTATCTCCCAACAAACATTCACAGATCTAAACAAGTATGATAATGCGGAATAAAGAGAATAATAGAGGAACACAAGACAATTTACCCTGGTTCGGTCAGTGTGACCTACATCCAGCCAAGAACAAAGGATTTCACTATATAGAATGTGGGAATACAATAACCTGATGAACTAGTCTACCTCTCAAGTCATGCTTTTACCATTAGCTACTAGTCTATTTATAGGCATCTCAAACCCTAGATACACAAGGATTACTTAACCTAAGCACAATAGGCCCAAGTCCCTAATTCTTTAGTCACTAAGGATTCTATCCCAAAATATATGGTAACTAATTAAAATACAAGTCACTCAAAGATTACATAAGATATCCCAAATCTTAAATAACTAAGACTAAATCTTTACAAATCTTCCCCTTGACTTGAATTCCCTTCTTCAATACGGTTGCCTCCTTGCCTTGCCGCTCGCCCCCGAGCATCTGGTATCACCTAGTACTGCCCACGCCAATCAAGTCCTGACAATGTCGGAACTTGGTCACCGGGATCGCCTTGGTCATCATATCTGCTGGATTTTCATGTGTAGATACCTTCTTCACACTAACAACCCCCTGTGATACGATGTCTCGAACAAAGTGATGTCTGACGTCTATATGCTTCGTCCTTTCATGGTACATCTGGTTCTTCGTAAGGTGAATGGCACTCTGACTATCACAGTACACTGATGTACTCTCCTGAGTCAAACCAAGATCGCCCACTAAACCTCGTAGCCATATCGCTTCCTTCACGGCCTTTGTGATTGCCATGTACTCCGCCTCCGTAGTTGACAATGCAACAACATGTTGCAAGGTCGCCTTCTAGCTAATACAACTCCCACAGAATGTGAAGACATATCCCGTCAATGATCGCCTTTTATCCAGATCCCCCGCGTAGTCTTAATCCACATAGCCAACTACTGATCGCCTTGAAGGCGATCGCTCCAAGCTAGCTCTGTCGAAGGTCAGTCCAACCTCCGTCGTACCCTTCAGATACCTCAACAACCATTTCACTGCTCGCCAATGCTCTTCCCCTGGGTTCGCCATATACCTGCTCACTACACTGACTGCATGTGAAATATCTAGGTGAGTGCAAACCATGGCGTACATAACACTGCCTACAGCATTTGAGTATGGAACCTTTGACATCTGCTCCTTCTCCTCTGCTGACTTCGGCGAAAGATCCGATGATAGCCTGAAATGAGAGGCAAATGGGACAGAGACAGGCTTGGCGGTCGCCATGTTGAACCTGTGTAACACATTTTCAATATATGACCGCTGTGAGAGCACTGTTTTCCCAACACGTCTATCACGTGTTATTTCCATCCCGAGTATCTTCCTCGCCCCTCCAAGATCCTTCATATCAAACTCCTTGCCGAGCTGCTTCTTTAACTTGTTGACAGCCGACATGCTCTTAGCAGCAATAAGCATGTCATCAACATACAACAGAAAATAAACCGAATCCTCGCCAAGCTTTCCATGATACACACAACTATCATAGGCGCTCCTCGTGAAGCCATTATGAACCATGAATGCATCAAACCGCTTGTACCATTGCCTGGGTGACTGCTTCAGTCCATACAAAGATTTCTTCAGTAAACAAACTTGGTCCTCCTTACCGGGAACTACAAAACCCTATGGCTGACTCATGTAGATTTCCTCCTCCAACTTGCCATGCAAGAAAGCCGTTTTCACGTCTAATTGCTCCAGCTCATAGTTCAGAAGAGTAACCAAGGCAAGCAATGCCCTGATGGAACTATGCTTCACCACAGGAGAGAACACCTCGTTGTAATCGATTCCTTCCCTCTGTGTAAAACCCTTTGCCACCAGTCTTGCCTTAAATCTAGGCGGTTCAACCCCTGGATTTCCTTCCTTTTTCTTAAAGACCCACTTGCAACCTACTAACTTCTTCCCCTTTGGCAATGGGGCTAACACCCAAGTCTGATTCTTGTGAAGAGATTCAATCTCTTCCCCCATAGCACCGATCCACTCATCTGCTTCTGAACCTGAAATAGCCTCATTGAAACTACTTGGCTCATCTATATCGATTATCTCTGCAACTGATAAGGCGAATTCCACCAGATTGGCATACCCTACAAGGTTGCCATCAACAACGTTCGCATATCTTTGTGGCAGCTTAGACTGTCTCCTCTGCCTCCCTGCTGCAATGCTATAGCCTTGTTGCTGTTCCTGTGCCTCTAAGACCTCAGTGTTATGAGAAAGATCTCGCACCTGCTCCTCTTCAGTGGTACTGGGCTGGGCGGTCGGAGCGTTATCAAGTACTAGCTCCATTTGGTTCCCCACACCGTGATCTATCTTGGCTATCGCCTTTTCCTCTTGCTTGTCCAACGAAGCAAACTCATTGAAAGTTACATCCCTGCTAATCATTAGCCCTGGAGACTTAGGATCTGTGCACCACAACCTGTATCCTTTAACTCCAGCCTCATATCCTAGAAATATGCATTTTCTTGCCCTCGGCTCAAGCTTGCCATCCTTCACATGAGCATATGCAGGGCACCCAAACACTCTCAAGTGCTTGTAACCAGCAGGCGAATCGGACCATACCTCAAGAAGAGTTTTGTTCCCGATTGCCATGGATGGCGATCTATTAACCAAATAACACGCAGTACAGATCGCCTCAGCCCAAAAGTCCTTGCTCACACCAGCATGTGAGAGCATGCTCCGTGCTCTGTCACAGAGCGTCCTGTTCATTCGTTCTGCAACCCCATTCTGTTGCGGCGTTCCTGTGCATGTGCGGTGTCTCACAATGCCTTCCTTGCTGCAAAACTCATTGAACTCCTTGTTGTAGTACTCCAACCCATTATCAGTCCTAAGGCACTTCACTTTCCTCTCTGTTTGCTTCTCAACCATTGCCTTCCACTTGATAAATGTTGGAAACGCCTCATCCTTCGACTTAAGTATGTACACCCATACCATTCTGGAATAATCATCAATCAGTGTCATGTAAAACCGGTCGCCGCTCTTAGAAAGAACCCTGTTGGGACCCCATAGGTCGGAATGGATGTAATCCAACCTATCCTTGGTCGTGTGCACTCCCTCCTTGCTGAACTTTACTCTCGTCTGCTTTCCAAACACACAGTGTTCACAGAATTTCAAGGGATGCCCCTTGTACCCATCCAGTAAGTTTTGCTTCTTTAGAAGTGTCAGTCCCTTGTCACTAATGTGACAGAGCCTCAAATGCCATAACTGACTCTGATTATGATCTCGCCTTGAGGTGCATGTCTCGCCACTGTCCGAGGTGCTATCCTCACTTGCTCCAGAATCATCACTCGCCTCAGTGTTCGCTGAGGCAATAGCCGCCTCACCCATAATCACAGTCCCCTGAAGATAATATAGTCGGGCGCTCAGCTTCCCCTTCATTAGTGTCATCGAGCCCTTTCCAACTTTAATTGTTCCACCTTCGGCGTGGACCTTGTAACCTTGATCATCTAAGGTTGATAAGGAAATGAGATTTCTCTTCATCTGAGGAACATGCCAACACTCCATACTTCTCACGACCCCGTCGAACATCTTGATTCTGATGTGACCGATCCCCTCTATCGCCAACGAAATATTATTTCCGAGATAGACCGTTCCACGCATCTGGTTATACGAAGAAAACCATCTCCTGTGTGGACTCATGTGAAACGTTGCACCACTATCAAGAATCCAAGAGTTTGGTCCATGTTGTACACCCACAGACCACACCTCTCCCATACATTCGCCATTGTCAGAAGTACCACAAGTATCAACAACATTCGCTGAATTTTCTTCATGCACTTCCCCTTCTTCCCTTTCAACTTTGGACAATCCTTCTTAAAGTGACCCTGCTCACGACACTTGAAGCAACTTGCCTTCTTCGCCTTTGACTTAGACTTCGACCTCGATCGTCCTTTGGACTTACGTGAGTCCTTCCCCTGTGTTCTTCCCCTTGTCACCAATCCCTCGCCCTCTGCTCGATCGCCTGGAAGGTGCTTCTTCAACTCCTTTGACTTTAACGCACTGCTAATGTCATCCAGTGAGATATTGTCCCTCCCATACAGCATCGAATCCACAAAAGTCTCGTATGACGGCGGCAAAGAACATAACACAATAAGGGCCTGATCCTCGTCATCAATCTTTACCTCTACATTCTTCAGGTCCATAATTATCGAATTGAACTCGTCCAGGTGAGACTTGATTGGCGTACCCTCGTTCATCCTCAAATTGTAAAGCCTCTTCTTCAGGTAAAGGCGGTTGGTCAGCGATTTCGCCGAGTACAGTTCCTCCAGCTTTGTCCACGCCTTCGCCGCCGTTTCCTCGTCGGCAATCTCCCGTAGAACGCTTTCTGTAACACTCATGAATAACGCACTCAACGCCTTCTGCTTCTGTTCCTTCCTTTCTTCTTCCTTCACCGAATCGAAAAATTTTTCTTCTATTGCTTGCCATAAGTCTTGAAGAACCAATGCAGATTGCATTCTTATCTTCCAAAGACTAAAGTTTACTCCATCGAACTTCTCGACCTCATACTTTGTCGACGAACCCATCGAACCCGATCTATGAAAAAATTCACGAACTTCACGCAAATCACCGTTTGTTAACCGTTGAATCTACTCCGCGAAAACACCACCTGTTTACACAAGAAACAACACAAACAAACACACCACCGACTACTCCGAACACGAACCCAGCGTCGATGAACCTCCGTCAATTTCCGCTGTACCAAATCTGCCCGGAAACAACACTAACCCAGAAAACGAACTCCGATCTCCGCCGAATCTGCCCAGAAAACGCCGTCGCCCTCCGATGAACTTTAATCACCGCCGGCGACGAACTCCTCTTGCAAAAAGAACTGCGTCGATCTCCTTCCGCTTTCACGAACCCAGAAAAGGAACGCCGGACTTTACGATCTCAGCAACGAACTCCTATCTCCGCCGCGAATCTGCCGAGAATGCCGCGAAACGCCGTCTTCCGTCAGATCAGCGAGGGCCGCGAAACTTCCCAGAATTCGCCGCTCTTTGCCGTTGAATGCCGGCGACGAACTCCTCTACTGAAGTCGCGTCGATCTCCGATCAAAAAAAAAAATCCGTCGAGTTCGCGAACAAGAATCACGAACTTGAACTCCGAAAGAAAAACTCCGCGAATTTGGCCAGAAAACCGTCGCTCTCCGCCGCCCGTGGTGAACTCCGGCGACGGTCACGAACCTGCAGCCGAAATCTAATCTCCGTTCAAGTTTCCGTCGAGTTCCGAAGAAGGATCACGAACCTGCAAACCAAGCTTTGTCGTTGTCGAGTGCGTGTGAATGGATGAAAGAGAAAAAAAAAACTCCTTTTGTAATTTTTGCTAAAACTGCAAAAGTGGTCCTCCTCTGAATGTTGAAATTCCAGATCTGCTCCCACCTATTTTCCTTTCAGATTCAAAGAGAAAAAGAAAAGAAAAAACAAGAGAACCAGGCTCTGATACCACTTGTTAGGATTGAGAGTATCTCCCAACAAATATTCACAGATCTAAACAAGTATGATAATGCAGAATAAAGAGAATAATAGAGGAACACAAGACAATTTACCATGGTTCGGTCAGTGTGACCTACATCCAACCAAGAACAAAGGATTTCACTATATAGAATGTGGGAATACAATAACCTGATGAACTAGTCTACCTCTCAAGTCATGCTTCTACCATTAGCTACTAGTCTATTTATAGGCATCTCAAACCCTAGATACACAAGGATTACTTAACCTAAGCCCAATAGGCCCAAGTCCCTAATTCCTTAGTCACTAAGGATTCTATCCCAAAATATATGGTAACTAATTAAAATACAAGTCACTCAAAGATTACATAAGATATCCCAAATCTTAACAACTAAGACTAAATCTTTACACAAAATTTATTTAAGGTAGTTGGAATGTGACTTTTATAGCACCAATACACACGACATTAACACCGCAATGCCAATTGTTCTTTACTATTATATTTTTCAATAACCTAAGTAACATAAGCATTATGGAGTTTTAACTGTGAGGTTTAGAGGTTTGTATAGAAGTAACTACAATGAAGAACTTCATTTCCCTTCATCTTTCATGATCTTACCGTTTTGGTCTGCCAGAATCCTGATAGCTACTAACCACCAACAGAGAAGTGAGTTTTATCTAAGAATTCATAGAATGGTCCGATAAAGAAAATAACAAAGGCAAAGGACATTGATTTGAGGGGAAGAAACGATTGTGTAATAACACAAAAAAAACTTCTACAAATACAATATGCTGCAAACTATTTACAAGGGGTTGTTGACAGATAACCAGTCTCCCTCCAATTTCATGTTACTGCGAAAATGTTATATACATAGCAGCAAGGCTGCAAGTAAAGCCACTCTACAACCTTGTAGCTGCCCAAGCTTTCCAGCTCTTCACAACAGGAAATGCAAAATCAGTTTGAGCCTGATAAGAATTTGTGAAATTTTTCAACCCTTGCTCTATGATGCTTGGAAGATGTGGTTGGCGATGATGTTAGTCGGTAATTTCGGGCTCGGTATAACATATCTTCAGTGTCCAGAACATAGGAGATCTGCAGATGACAACGGTTAATAAGAAAAACAACATCATTTTGTAAGCCGGCATTATTCATCCAAGGCTATGATTGTATGAATAATACCTTTCAAATCATTATTCATCCAAGGCTATGACTGTATGAATAATACCTTCTCATTTTGACTGTAAGCCGGCATTATTCTACACTAGAATGCATTTTACTACCAAAAAAAAAAGAATGCCTTTAAAATCATTAGTCAAATACCCCCTAAACAACAAGATATATGAGTTTCAAAACATGACAACCTAAGTGTTAATGATGGACGAAAGTGGAACCAAAGCCTGATCATGGGCCTCAAAGCCTGTATAACCAGAACGGGCTGGCTCCAAAAAAAACTAAATATGGATCAAAAAATAAAAGCCTCACGAAAAATGAGCCTGAATCCAGAAAGCTTGAATATCATCAAAACCAAGGATGACCAAAAAAAACATCCAAGCCAAGCTCGGGTTTTTTTCAGGCTTGGCCCAGATAATATATAGATATGTTTTATATTTTTTAAAATATAATATATATATATATTATATACCATTTAAAACTTATATAATAATATATAATTATATATGATATATACGTAATATATTATATATAATATAATTATTAATTAAAATATATTTTAAATAAGAATGGAAAAGCTGAAAATGAATAAATTTAAAATTGAATAGGAATGGAAAGTAGCCAAAAAACCTAATACAAATCAGATTCCTAATTCTAATGTACTAATGTAGTGCCTAACCTTTATTTACGAAGTTTCAATTCTTTATTTGGATGTTTGAAAGTGTTATGACTTATGGCTTATGAGATTGTTTGTGTGTAACTTAGTATATGAATTATGTATTTTGACTTGAGAGATTGTTTGCAGTGCAACTTGTATTTATAAATTATGAACTGAACTTGTTAAGTTTATGAATAATGAATTTGGGATGTTTGAATTGTAATATAAACTCTATCATCTGAATTAGGGTGTGCAGCGGTTCGGTTTGTCTAATTTTTTAATCGAACCGATGCAATTGGATAGCCAAAATAGCCATCCAATTCAGCCAAAAAAATCAAAGTAATCAAGATCAGGATCTTGCTAAGGATCAGAATGGGCACAAGATAGATCGAATCGAAACATCGGATAAAAGATCGTAAAATCCTAGTTTCTTTTAAAAAAAAACAATATATATGTAATAACATTAATTTTTTAGTATTATTAAAAAAGAAAGAGAAAACCTATTATTTTATTCCTGAATTTACACCAAATCAAATAATTAGTCCTTGAATTACTACAATTGTCAACGGTTTAGTCCCTGGGTCAAATTCAGAGACCAAAAGGTACAAATTTAAGAACCAAATAGTATAAATTTAATACAAATTTAGGGACCAAATTGTATTAATTTAGTATAAATTTAGGGACCAAAAAATATAAAATTAGTTCAAATTCAAGGACCAAATAGTATTAATTTAATACAAATTCAAATACCAAAAAGTATAAAATTAGTTCAAATTTAGGAACCAAATAGTTGATAATTGAAATATTTCAAGGATTAAATCATGTATTTTGATTATTCATGGATCGATTAGTTGACTCAGTGTAAATTCAGGAACCAAATAATATGTTTTCTCTAAAAAAATTGTCAAAATGGTAAGAAAAAAAAAAGAAATTTAAAATTTGACAAAGATCGCCTAGATCTTACGATCCTACTCAAAAAATCGCGATCCCACTACAATCTCAGTTATTTCCGATCCTATGTGCGATTTGGCAATGTGAACCTTATCAAGATCTCGATCTTACATGATCTTACGATCTAAGATCGAGATATTGATTACCATGCAAAAAATGGTTTGGTTTGGTTGGTCGATTTTTAGTATAATTTTTTTAAAAAAATCTGAGGTGCCAAAAACTATAATTTCATACTAATTATATGTACGTTGATAACTATATCACAAAGAAGAGACAGTAAGATCAAACATAATAATATATTACTTGAATAATATACTATGTAATCACAACTCATTCTTTTTTCATAACAAAATAACATTCATAATGTACATATTATTTAGTATTACTATATCACAAAGGAGAGATAGTAAGATCAAAGACTATTTGCCAAACATATATATAATATATTATTTAGTATTATAATAGAATCAGTTGGTTTGGTCAATTCAGCTAAGAATCAATTTAAAAAAAAGAACTGAATCGAACCAAAACGGTTCTCTATTTTCCAATCCAAACATACCGAGTGTTTAATCAATTTTCTTCGGTTTAGATTGGTTTGAATCGATTGGAATTGGATGAAATCGGTTTTGCTCTCCCCTAATCTGAATTATCATGGTTAAAATTATAGAATATAAAATAGGTATCAGAATATTTAATTGATTGCAAGGCTTCCTTAAAAAAATAGTAAAAATAGGCCTAAATAAAAACGAACCCATGTTTGTAAGAAACATGGCTCGTCACAAAAAAACAAAAGAAATTGTGCTCATATTTTTTTTTGGTTTCCCAAGGTATCCCCAGCCCAATAGGTCAAAGACTAATCCTCCGCAGATCGGTGCTCCATTCAAGGGTTTACCGCTGGCCAATTGGTTGCTGCATACACAAGGCGGGATTCGAACCCCCGACCTTGCTTAAGCGACCTAATGAACTCGACCACTAGGCCAACAAAACTTGGTTAATTGTGCCCATATTTTGATTGTTAGTATACCTAAAACCCAGCCCATAATTAGGTTTATCAACAATCGTACATCACTCCACTCTATTAGGAAACTAACTCGTTTCAGCTTTTTGACTTTCTCTGGTTTTGAGTGATCCTGCCTTGTTGCAGAATCTATCATTAGATCATTTCTCTTTGCTCTTTCAGGCTTTGCAAGTCCTCTCTGAAGTTTGAACCTTCTCCTGAGTGCTACACACAGACTCACCACTACTGAAGTGATCGTCCTCCTCTTGTTCCTTCCCCTCTCTTCGTCTCTAAATTGAAACCAAAGCTAATATCACTTGTTGGACAGAAGCACAACCACAAAAAAAAAATAAAAGTAAAAAACTTTAACATGATTTGGTGAATCATGCCTCAAAGACCTACTACCATAATATCATTGGGATTAACTTCGCTATTCGATACAATTTTTTGCATGGAAAGATTATAAACCGTTCTCACTCATACAACTACCCAAACCTCAATTAAAAATATTTATGGGTAGGGTACCTTGATCCCCGGATCCGAACTCATAAAAAATTATTGTCCCCATACTCGGGACTCATACCTATGCGGATATGAATATCAATCCCTATCCCCATACCTATGGGTAATCGAATATCCAGACCTAGAACCAAACTCGGAGAAATTTAAATAAATTATTTTTTAAAAAATATAAATATAATTTTATTAAAGCAATTTTATTTTTTTCATTTTTTTGATTAAATAAATAGCAAAAAGATTAAAAGTAGAAGTTACA
>QANZ01026049.1:142781-176299 GCA_003254925.1 Chamaecrista fasciculata | reverse complement strand
GATTGGGCAGGATCCAAGGCAGATAGAAGATCTGTGACAGGATATTGTGTGTTTGTAGGAGGAAATTTAATTTCATGGAAAAGCAAGAAGCAGAATGTAGTCTCTCGCTCTAGTGCTGAGTCTGAGTACAGAGCTATGTCACAAGCAACTTGTGAAGTTGTGTGGATACAACAACTATTGGGAGAACTGGGGTTGAAGACTTCACTACCTGCAAAGCTGTGGTGTGATAACCAGGCTGCCATCCATATTGCATCAAATCCTGTCTTTCACGAACGGACTAAACACATTGAGATTGATTGTCACTTTGTTCGTGAAAAGATTGAAGAGAAGATAATCTCCCCAGCACATGTTAAAACCGGCGATCAATTAGGAGATATATTTACTAAAGCTTTAAATGGGGTAAGGGTTGATTATATTTGTAACAAGTTCGGCATGATTAACATCTATGCTCCAACTTGAGGGGGAGTGTTATGAGTTATGTTAGTAGTTGGTAGTTGAGTTAGTAATGTAAGTAGTTGAGAAGTATGTAATTAATATAGGTAGGTAGGAGAGCTTGATCGTTGTATATATATTCCATTGTTGCTATGTGAATATTATCAGATATTATCCATTCTGGTCTTAGAAATAACAAAGATAAAGATAATATAAAGAAAACTATAATCTAAAAGATAATGATAAGATAAGATAATTCTAATCCTAAGAGATATTGATAAAATAAGAAATAAAATAATTCTAGATTTCTCAACACTCTCCCTCAAGCTAAGAAAAGGATCTTTCCTTTCTCAGCTTGTTTATACATATCTCAAACCCAGGGTTCGTTAAACCATTTTCATAATTTTCTTTTGACAATTCACAATTCTTTTGAACCAGATTGGTTCATTGGATGTTTGGATCTTTGACTGAAATTTGTGCTTCCTTAGACATTGTTGCCATTGGAAGAAGACAGTGACTAAATGAGAGGCTTGTGATAATGGCAATGAAGGTTGAAGGTCAATTCAACAATGACAGACGTATTAATAACAATTGTCAATTAAGAACAAAAGTGATGACTTATGTTCTTTTTGAGTCTTAGTGGCTCCTTTTTCCAGAGCTTGTACTCTTTTATGAACCTTAGAGGCCATAATTAAGGATAAAAGAAGTGATGACTTGTGTTCTTTTTGAGTCTCAGAGGCTCCCCTTTTTGTCAGAGCTTGTACTCTTTTATGAACCTCAGAGGCCACAATTAAAGATAAAAGTAGTGTTGACTTGTGTTCTTTTCGAGTCTCAGAGGCTCCCTTTTTTGTCAGAGCTTGTACTCTTCTTTAAACCTCAGAGGCCACAATTAAAGATAAAAGTAGTGTTGGCTTGTGTTCTTTTCGAGTCTCAGAGGCTCTCTTTTTATCAGAGCTTGTACTCTTCTTTGAACCTCAGAGGTCACTAAATGAGGATAAAATACTGTCATTGAAGGACAAGGCAGCAACTCTTTGTCTATAAAGGACGAAACTTGGGAAGAAAAGGAAATCATGTCACCAAGAGTGATTTAGGATAAGAACCTCCATGGGTCTAAGTTTAGAGTGGCCGGCGACCAGGTTTCCGGAGATGACGACTAAAAACAGTGACAGACGTGCCTCAGGCGCGTGGAACGACAAATAGAATACTGAAGTAGCGTGTGGCTCCTCTGGTGGACTTCAGACAATTGGTGGGCGACAAAACGGAGGGTTCTGTGACGATCCCTCAAATAAACTTGTCCAAAGAGCCGACAGCAAAAATGGGTTCGCTATGAAGGCTACCAATAACATGAAGAGGATGGTAACAATGAAGGCTACATGAAACAGTGACTCTGAAGGCTATGCAAAAACAAAGGCAATGAAGGCCAGAAAGAATTAACCAAGTTCTGAGACCTAGAGTGGTTCTCCTAAAAGTATTTAGGATGAATAATAAAGTTGACGAGAGTCAATCAGGCTCTGATAGCATGTTGAGAATTAGATAATAAAATTCTTATTATTATTGATAATAAAGTACTTAGGATGGATAATAAAGTTGACGAGAGTCAACCAAGCTCTGATACCATGTAGAGAATTAGATAATAAAATCCGTATTATTATTGATACTAAACAAAAAGGTTTACGACTTAAATAAGAAAAAAAATATTCCTAATCAAGTTAGGAATTTTAAACCTACTTTGAAAAGATAATAACTGAAGAAATGATGGAGAATCAATAATGATGGGAAACCTTGGAAGACTTATTCTAGGAAAAAGAAGAGAATTATTACTTAGATTTTGTCATTTGACTTTTACTCTTTGTTGTTGGAAGTTGTTAGCTTTTATATTTTTGGGAACTAGCTTGCTTTTATTTTTGTCTTGAGAATTGTTATGTGGCTTTATTATCTTTGACTGAGCTGCACTTATATATGTAGCTCCCCTTTATTTTGCAAATCAGACTTGATGAAATAGATTGATATTCAGATTTGCTCTCACATCTCCCTCCCTTTCTTTCTCTTCCTCCATTTTATTCTCCCTCTATTTCTCCCTTCTCCCTCAATTTCTCTACTTCCCCTATTTCTGTTTCTTCCCCCTCTGATTTCTCATTCTCTCCCTTATTCTCTCTTTGTTTTACATCAAGAAATCTAATCTAATCTAATCTAATCCTATTTGATAAAGATAATGATAACATAAATAAAATTCTAATCTAAAAGATAATGATAAGATAATCTTAATCCTAAGAGATAATGATAAAATAAGAAATAAAATAATTCTAGATTTCTCAACATAAACCACCATAGTAAAAGGTTAAGATTTATTATTTCAAAGGTTTCCCAAGACAACCAGCAGTCTGGCTCCAGTAGCAAGTAAAAGAAAGAAAAAGTACGGAGCTACATTACTGCAGCACTAGAAGAATGAAAATATTTGCAAGAAAAATAGTAACATACCTTGGATGAGTTGCAAGATATGTTGCATTCCAATCCATTAATTATTTTAACACCTTCCATGGCTGAATCCTCATCTAAGTCACCATGCTTGCGTTTATTTCTACACAGATCATCTCAAAAAGTATCAAGTTAACCAATTGAACATCTAGTATTTGGTCGAAAAAATTTGAACACCTAGTAATATACTTGTATATATATATGTAAATATGCACAAAGAATATATTAGTGCCCAATTAGCAAATCAAGAATTAACTTGAGTTTGATTATAAACTGAAACAAGAATTATATTGGTAGACTTTGGAGATAGCACATCATCTGGAATTTAAGCCACCGATGGTGGTGAAAGGATTTTGCATAATTAATGGAGTGTTATAGATTTGAACCTCCGAGAGCTCATAGCAAAAAGTGAAAAAAAAAATCCTAGAACTTGAAAAGTCTAGTTTGATGAATTTCATTGTCATCAAAGGGAAAACGAGTAACGTTACCATAAAATTATTAGTCTGAAGTATCTATACCTTTGCAGTATTATACCATGGGGTTCCTTTTCGCCAGGAAAGACTGACAGAAAATCATTGTCAAGATAATCAGCAAAGTTTGGATCCATAGAAAGGGCAAACACTTCTGGTTTTTCAGTCATACTGTCCATTAGCCGGATGGACAGTTGGGAGGGGGCAGAAGACTGCAATCGTACAAGATAGGAAAACAACATTTAATAAAATGATCCATTAAGTAAAGAACACATAATTTCTCTTCGGGAATCTTGTAATTTTCTTTTCAGCAGTTGGAGAGGGGAAACATAGTAAAAAAGGACCTACACATTCCACACGGTATATGTTCTCCTCCTGAAGAATGACAAGTGCGTTTGCATAATATACTGAATCAATTAATTGTTGGGGTTTCCGGGACTTTTCATACTCAAACAACTGTAGAAGCTTATTGTCTATGTCATCTGTTGCGACAGCTTGAAGCTGCAGGAAAAAGGAAGAGAAAGAAAAAAAAATTACAACCTTAGGGGTAAAACAAGTAATGAGTAGGTGAAAAATAAGACAGAAAAGGAGACAAACATACATGTTTAACCAATTTATAAATCAACTTGTCCAATGTAAATAACATGTATGACTGGTTCCCAATAATTGCTCGGCATTCATCTTCAAACTTTGCATTATCAGCCGATCCATCAAGCAACTTGTAAAGTGCATTCATAAATCTAGAAATAATATAAGCAACCAATTGGAAAGTGCATCAATCACTTATCACTTACAGAATAAAATAAAATAACTCCAAAAAATATGCCGAAGGATACCTTGAATATGGATTAGGAGAATTAGTATCCTTTGCAATTCTTTGCCTTGTTTCAGAACTCATCGAATTTGTTTTTGCTGTTAAGATCCTTTCGTAAAGAATCTGACGAGTCCAAACAGTTTAACATCTTGACCCAGGAAATAAAATGCAAACATAAAAACTAAGTAATAACACCCTTACTTGATGAAGCCTAAAGAGCACAAAGAAATCATCGTTTCCATAAAAAACCCTGGAATTTTGTCTTCTTTCAGCAAGTGGAACTGCTGATACACGCTTTGCAAGAGGCTTGGCAAACAAAAGGGACCTTTCTGACAATGGTAATGATAAGCCATCTCCTCCAGAAGAATATGCATTACACATCCCCTCAGCTTCATCTTCAATTTCAGCTTTACTGTCAATATCATCATGTTCTGCACTTTCCTCCCCCTCACGCTCTTCATGGGAGCATTCATCGCCATCAGATTCATTACCTGAGACATCTATACCAGCTTCAGAAATATTTTCAAAGCCCTCATCGTCAGCATCTGCATTAATCTGAACCCCAGACTCCAGACAGCATTCATCCTCTCCATTTTGGGATTGATATTTACTTCTTTCAAGATTAAGATTTGACTTGGGAGTCGCCTGCGCATTGGCTTCTCCTACAAAAGCATCATCTTCAGAATCACCATCCGTTGTGGGCGATAATTCACCCTCTTCCTTTTCAATTTTACAAGGCCCAGAAAGTTCTTTTTGTTTACTTCCTACAATTAGATCTCCACGGGCTGAAGGTACTGGAGTGGCAATGTCCTGTCGCTGAATTAACAAGTTTAGTGGACAGACACGTCAATACAAATTTAAAAAGGATCCCCTTGATTTAAAAGAAAGCAGAAACATATTAGCAGAATAACAAAATGAATAAGTAACAAATCTGCTAAGTATGAATTCATACCTCCACCAAAGATACATTACCACTATGAGACTTGGCTACAGAGTCATCATCACCTAGTGTGCCAGTAGGACAGGATGGAGTAAGAATACAACCTTGAAATTAGACAACTCTTAGTATCATGACATGATTAAAATTCAGCAATTAAAACAAATGGATAGTTCAGTAATCATCAATCTTGAACCATACAGTATACACATACCTGATGTCATCTCCAAGTCATTTGTGCTTAAGCTATTTTCTCTGTTAACTACACCTAACGATGCATTATAGTTAGATCCCTGTTCCTCAGAGGCAAATTTTTTTCTAAACCCAGCATGTTTATCACTACAACCTAAATCTTTCTGCTCCTCATCCATTGGAGCATCACCATCAACTCTACATTCATGCTCTTTATCATTGACAGCTATACAACCATGGTGAACACTCTTTATCTCAGATACTCTACCATCAGCCTCAATGTTATCAGATTTTGGTCGCCTAGACGTCATCAGCAAAGAATCTCCAACAGGGACCCCAGCATCTCCTATATTTGATGCAGCAAAATCGGGATCATAATGTCCATCTATCCTTTCCTCTACGTCTACTGCTCCATGAGATTGAGAAGAAATACCCAGCAGCATTGGTTCCAAGAAGTTAGTCCAAAGTCTCAAAATTTTATATGATAGCTCCTTATTTGATAATACCTCTTCACATGAATAAAGAACTAGTTTATATAGGTCTTCATGAATTCCAACATCTGAATATTCAAATTCCAGATGTGGAGTTAAAGGCTGTTTAATTCCAGCAGCAACCCTCGGAAGAATGTCTTCAAATTTCTGCTGTTTCTCTTTGATTTCATTGATCTCAGCCACCAAAGCTGTATATTTAATTAAGACAGTATAAAAACCAATTAGCAAAAATAGTAAAAAAGAAACATGAAAATTCTAATAGAGCTTAAAATGCAATATTAAGCTCTCAATAAGATCACTAATGATAAATTCTAGCAGCCACAGAGGACTCCTTATGAACTCTAAAAGCTCCAACATCAAGAATTTCAAATAAATATATGCTTACAATATATGAAATGGGTAAGTTCAAAGTTTAGGCAAATTGGACCACTTGAACTCATTTCAAGAATTTTCATGGTAAGGTCCTTTAAATCCAGAGAGTTTACATTGCTTTATCTTGTGTGATTAGAAAAGGAAGAAAGGTTTGATCTGCAAAATTATTCATGAAATTCTTATCAATTCATGATTAACGAGCTTCTTTATGACATGTAGAAGATATGGTTAATTTATTCCCATTTCTGGAATCCTTGGCCGAGCCCCATATGTGATATCAATATAAAAAACTTGGGCTAAATTTACTATTTTGAGTCTTCTAATAAATACATATACATAAATATATATATTTCAAATTATGCTTTCCAAGGTATAACAATTTGCTATTTTATCTTGAGATATGACATGACTCAAGAAAAGAAAATAGGCTTCATAATTTGTGATAATGATAAAACCCTCTAATGTATTATTATTAATAAGCAAAAACACAAGACCAATCCTCTCAAATGGATACAAGGAGAGGATGACAGGCAAAGACACAGCACAAAGTAGCAAAACATAAACATAGGTGTCTGGCTCTTGAGAGGCCAGACTCTCTCACAAAATTTGCCTAAATTTTCCTTGCCCAACCCACAACCCAAAAGAAAATTCCACTCCAGCTGGCCCAACCTGACTTGTCCTATTCATCTTTACTTGTCTTCATTCCCTCAGACCCATCATATACATATATCAATTTGAGATGTTAGTATGTATGCATTAAGAACTTTGATTCATGCTTATGCCGCTGCAACCTCTTCTATATCTATTATAACCCCGTATCACAAAATTGGCCACTTTAGCCATACAGGCATCCACCAGAGCTTGAGGTAATACAATAAATTAATTGCCAAACTGGTCCATGCTGAAATCCCACAGTCTTAATGACGCATTTTCTTGTTTCATGCCATATAAATCCAGTAAATCTATGGACAAACTTAAAAATCCACTTACTTTTTGGGTTCAAGTTCTTTGGATCTTGTTGCTTGAAATAGAAGCTACGATGATCAAGCGATTTATTGTGGTTTTTAGCATATATTTCAGCCCAAACCTTGTTGAAATCTGAACGACACCTACTCCACTCCTCTTGTTTCTGCTTCAGACGAGCCAATATCACAGGCAAAACCTGAGTTGGATTTTTACGCAATGCCTCCAAAACATCAAGACCATGGTCACCATATAGACGTTCGATGCACCTTAAATTAAGAACTGAAATTTGAAGCCAAATAGACAGAATCAGTTAATCACTTAATCCTAAAGCTCTTACAGTAGTAAAAACTAAAAAGCTTTCAATTAACAATTTAAGATCATTTTGATGCATACCACTAAAGTTCTCTTCAATTCGCAGAGGACCTTCCATATTGATCTTCTTTTCGGTAATGCTATTATACAGTTCCTCTGAATACTTAGCAGCTGAGCTCACAGACTCTAATAACATGTCCATCTCAAATCTACATTAGAAATAATAACCCCATGATCACTTGCCACATAAAAATATTCTAATGAAGGCGAAATAATGAGATGAACAAGTTTTCAAACAAAAAAAGCCTAAGAACAAGAATAAGTTTTACCTATCATCTTCACATCTGAACAAGCTTTCTTCATACTGATTCTTGCGCATATGTTTGAAAGAGTAATCCTCACTTCCTGAAGTCACCGATACCCAATGATCATTCAATACTTGAGCACCAAGCTCAGATCTCTGACTAGCCTTAGGAATTAGATACTGCAATAGTTAAAAATGAGAAGTAAGTTCCATAGAGACAATATGTTTACAAGGACAAAAAGAAAAAGAAATCCAATGCAAGTTCCCTACATCTTCAGGCAGTCGCCGGTAGCTGGGTGTACAAGATTCACAATTGTTGAGGTCAAGTTCTTGAATTGATTTTCCTATATATTTATCCCGGTGTCTTTCCCTCTCTTTAGATCCATCTACCTCCCACTTCTGGTATTTTTCTTTGTCCTCCAACTTTGATGATCTAGATAATTGACCGTCACTACATACAGACTCTGAAAGCAACATATTTAGCTGTATCAGCTCTAACCAACAAGATGGAAAAAGAGAAGCGCTGGGAGAACATATAAATAACCCAAAGAAGTTCAACAACAAAAACATCTGAATGAAAACTTCAAAACAAATATGTATAAAGAACTCAGTCCACAAATTTGATAACCATCCTTGAAATGTAAGGAAGATAATAAAAGTGTAGGTGTGACTAGAATAATTAATATGTATAACACTTTAACATACTTTTATTAATGACACCAGCAAGGAATCCATCTGCAAAAAAAATTATGTTAGGCACATCCTCCAGATTAATATATGAGAAAATAAGGGGAAAAAATATCAACGAAGGTGAGAAATGGTCACCAATTTTTTCACATCGCTCCAAGAAAGTATTGAATTCGTTCAAAAGATCAGGATGCTTTCCAAGTAATCCAAGTACCTGAAATAAGAGTTTGACCAAATTCAAAGAGCCAATACTATCGAAATGTAAAATTTCATTAGAATCCATTAGTTTTGGAGCTGAGTAAAAGTCTGATGGAAATTCAAGTATAGCATAAAATCAATATATACATAAGTACATGCTGAAATAACTTATTGTTCATGCAAAATGTAACGTAGAAACCCAGAAAAGAATATAAAAACCAGAATTTTGTTACTCTAGTAACTTTTATTATAAAGAAAAACCAGAATTTTGTTACTCTAGAAACTTTTATTATAAAGAAAAACGGACTTATTAGGTGGGAAATGCCAACAATCAAATCTTGGACACTTCAAAATGACGGTACATAGAATTTTCCTAAAGGTAAAATTTAAAGAGAAAGATAGAAGCAGACAGATGTATTTGTGTATGACTTTTAAGTCTGGGATTGACAAAAGCAAGATTATGTCACATACCAATTCATGTAAGTCATCCCTTTGTATTATTCCATTGCTGAATATATGAAGACACCTCAAAAATGTCTGGTAGTTCTCTGAGTTGCCCAGCTTCTCCTTAACTTTCTCACAGAAACTAGATGTTTGGTTATACATGCCTGGCATGAAATAAAAAATCAACAGGTTACAGAAGCACAAAATTTAAACAATCTGAGAAACTAAAAACAACAGAATAGAAATTTTAAAGGTGTTCAAGACATGAGTCATGTGTTCAAGGACTGCAATCTTCATATATTAACAAGAAAGATTACCCATCAACTTATCTTTGTCATCAAAAGAAGGAAATTCATCAGTCAATCCAAAACCTTCAGCCTTCTTGGCACACATTTTTTTGTCGGGAAAATGTTGTAAGTTCAAATCTCTGTTGTAATCAAGATCATGTTCTCTCTCATCCGGATCATAGACTCTCCTGTCTCTCCTGTCTTTCTCAGCACGCTTCCTCTGCTCTTTGTGCACTTTAATTATAGATTTACCATCCAGTACAGCGCAATCAACACTAAGATCATGCTCATGAGAAGTAATAATCTTATCTCGTCGATGTTGCTGCAAAGATTAATTTTAAAATCAATTAGTGAGAAGGAGGTCTCTAGAATTCACTAATGGGAGAGGAACAATCATTGCCTTGTCAAGTTGAATTGGGCACTTTGAGGCCGCCATAGAACTCCTCTCATTAAAATGCTGATCTGAATTTTGACCACCTGGAGGATGCTGTGTAGAAGTTGTTACAGAAGTGTTTGGTAAAAATCTAGTGAACTCCTCAAGCAAATCTGGATGGCTTTCAAAAAGGGCAGCAACCTAAAGCATAAAATTATTAAAAACAAATAGTACACTTCTCATCATGGAAGTTCTTTTAAGAGAACAAGATATATACCAAAAATGAGCGTCAAACTGTAAAGAAAATTTTACCTCTCTATAGACCTGATTTATGTGCTTCTTCTCTTGGCGATACAAGTTCAAAGTGTCCAAAAAAATTTTGTAAACTCGTTCATCATTTTGAAATCGTTTCTGTGAAAGCAAAACCAATGAATTGGAAAGACAGGAACCAACAATTACAGTAACTAACAAAAAAAAGTCACCTTTATTTTGCTCACAAAACTAATAGCTTCTTCAAATGCAATTCCTTTCCTTGGAGGAGCTCGAGGTGCCTCATCCTCATCAATTGATATCTCATATCCTTTTGGCAAGAAGGTATTAAATCCCAAAATCAAATTGTTATGCCCCTTGAATAGTTCCTTCACCCTTGCTATGACTCCACCAGTGTCAGTTCTGCAAAGAAGAAAAAGATAATAATATTGATCCATTAAGTAAAATAGTCAATTCACCACAATCCTTTATTCTAAAAGGAATGCAGAGTCTACCTTTGAGCCTTGAAATCTTTCATGACATCCAGAAACATATCATATTTTTCTTGTTTGTCCTGAAACATGTCTCTCACTTCCTTTAAATACGATAATGCATCCACGGTAGTCAATCTCTGCACAGAACCACTACTTCCTCCCCCTCCTCCAAAATTGCCACAACCATCACCCGCTCCTCCTCCCGAGACTTGACATTGAATTTTGCTTCATAAACAACATACAACCACATTCAGATACCAGAGCATAAAACAAATTATAGCATAGTCCATACAAGCAACATTTCTTACAGATAAGACAACTAATGCTCCAGTCATTCCACGGCCATATTACAAAAAAATTTTAAAACACCAGCGTTTCTTCAGCTTTAAGAATTCACTCAGAGTGCTTCTACCCACCATTTTAGTTTCCCCAACGATGCCTTATAGGCACCACCAATATTACTTGCTTGGTAAGAATTCCAACCACAATCATTCGTTATGTCTTATGCCGTTGGAGTATTTAATTAGAGTAAACCGCTGGATAAATCCAATGAAACTAGACAGAAATTCATAACCAAACATAATGCAGGTCATGTTTAAACTTCATTCACCGCCTAGGAAGAGAAAGCCAAGAACTTGACTAGAAACAATAAAAAAAAAATTCTTCAGCCACAGAAAAAGAAAAGAAAATATTAAGAGAGAATCATCGAAATCAGAACTTAAATATGAAAGCATAAAGAGGTAAACATACGAATCAGAGCGGTGTCCCTTATTTTTCGAAATATCGTCCTTAGTTCCCTTCATCTATACAAAGAGGAAAAAAAAACAATACAGAACAACCAAAATAAGCAATGGGTGAAGATAAATACTAAAATACGGAAACATATTAGGAATAGGAACTATGAGGAAGAGAATGAAACTTTTCGGATTCTGTAACATATGGTAGGGAAAGAAGCAGCAGATCAGAGGAAACCAGTGAAGGGCTTGATCGGCCACCAACAAGTAAAATGCAGAAGAAGAATGGATTTTATCTCGGTTCTCTGATTTTTTAGCGTTACAAGGAAGAAGATTGAGGCAAAACTGGGTCACAAATTTTTCGTTGAAACCACGCCTTGTTACGTGAAAAGTGAAAACTGGCACTCAAAATTTTGAGTCAAAATGCAAATTTTTAAAACAGCTGCTGCGGGATAGCTTTATGTAGTTACGTTGGAGCCTTGGAGGGTTCGTGTTCCCCTAAACTTCATATTTATACTTTGTAAATTGTAAAGTGTTTTTCCATTGCGGCTAACTCCGAGCCCAATATCATTATGGTAAATAGAAATAGGTTTCAATAATCGGTATTTATTATTGTCCAAAACAAAAATAATCGATATTTATTTAAGGATATTATTCTTTATATTATAATAATATTTTTGAATTTGAGAATAAATAAGATAATAAAATATTGAGAACTACTAAAAATAAAAGATTTCACATTTTTTTCATGTTTATTCCTCATCCTTCCCTTGATAAGCATTCCCAAAAAAAAATTCCCTTAATAAGAAAGGTAAAAAAATTGAGATTCAATTATCCCATCTAACGATGGAGGAACCCGTAGCAAAAATAATCAGCTTTCCTGTAACACTGCTTGTAAAAAAATAAAAACACATTTTCACAATTTATAAAATTCTATATAATAATTTATTTGAGGTATGGATTTTTTTTGGTTAAATTTCATGTTTTTCTTGCTTATCCATGTAACGGTTGTCACGTTCGACATTGCGGAGAATGCCTTTAATGATTAATGAAATAGAGTTGCCACCAAATTTTGTAAACAAAAAATTGGGAAAGAAACAATTTTAGAGAAAACTTGATAAAATGGCAAATAAGGCAACTTAGTACAAAACTGGTTTGAATCAAACACGGATTCGAGAACATATTTGATTTTTAGCAAAGGTCTTAGGCATCTTATAAAACCCTTCGAAGAAGGTTACCCAAAACAATTTTTTTTAGGATAAATGGCCAAAACATTTATAGTTAATTATCTTTAACAAATCTATCAAAAAAGAATTATCTTTAACAAATAATAATTGACAAGAATAGATGAACAAGCATTTGTAAATAAATTGCATTCCCAAACAATTTATAAAGAGATCATAAAAGTTGGATTTCAACAATTAAAAGAAAAATAAAACATTTTTTTTTAAAAGATTGGACTTGACTCAGGTATTTAAACCTAAGGCCTATGTACTCTAGTTAAAGATCAAAGTTCAGGTAGTTCGAAAAACACATACAAAGTTGGGAGAGGTTTAGAAGACTTACTTGGAATCCTCGCTCCTGGCTTTACCGCTAAAAGAGAGGTTAGAGCATTTAAATAATAATTATAACAATTATAAAATAAACGCTCAATATCATGAAGGAGAATATTATTTATGACTTACAATATTTATGAAGATATTATTATAGGATTGAAGTGGTAACCTAAGAAGCCAAAGAAAAGAAAACAATTTTCTTTCCACTTAGAAATCATTGAAAAACAATTTTTTGGATTTTGAAAATATAATTAGAAAAATCATACCTTCAGGGGGTTAGAATTCCCAAATTAAATATTAGGATGTTCCCTGTAAGTTAGCTTTTCTAATCCATTTTGTTTAAATCGAGAAAGATTTATATTTTAAGAGTAATAAATTGAAAAGTAACTTTTGTCTGAAACAATCCATAATCAGACACTTAAAGATTTAAATTTATTGAAAAAAAAAACTTAATTAAATCTAATCAAACTTTTTATGGTTGACATTACACAAAATAGATTACACCCAGAAACAAACCCTAGTGAAAAACAACTTCGTAATAAAAAGTTATGACTCTCCAAAGTGAACCCTTTTTTGTGTGCAAATTCCATAAACAAATTTTTATCATGAGTTTCGAAATTTGTAGAGAACTCATTCATTTGAGTTTCGGCACAAAGGAGAGCGACTCAGAAAGCTTATGATGTCTATGTGGAAGGAAAAATACTTATGAAAACATTTGCCTTGATTTACTTTTCAAAACGAGTGAAAACTCCTCGCTGCAGAGCCTTACCTTTTTCAAATGGATGATGGAGCCTAATTATGAATGGATTGATGGAGCACGGAATTTTGCTATGGCCCCTAGGGTTTGGAATTGGCTCTCTATTTATAGAGTAGCTTGGATTCGAGGTTTAAGATTCTGACTTGATTTGAATTAGATTTGAGATCTTTTTAAATTTTGAATTGTTTAAAAGTGATCATGTTTAACTTGACTTCTCCTNTCATGTTTAACTTGACTTCTTCTTTGAGAAAATGAAATTATTAAATTAAATTTAACTTCCCACTTAAGAAAAGAATATCTCAAATAATCTGATTTAATTTCAATTATATTTAATTCTAAATTAAACTTGATTTAACTTAAATTAGTAGTTAAACTAAGATATGCTTTCATCAAATTTAATATTAAAATTAAGTTAAATATATTTAAAAAGCTTCAAGTCATGAGAAATATGCCACTTTAACCTATTTTTATATTGACTCCCAAAAGTTTCCTTAATTACAAAAATGGTCTAAAATTTTTATTTATTTTCAAAAAGGCCCGGACAAATGGGGTGTTCACAACGGTCCAAGCAAAGATTAATTTCATTTGAGCCTCGGAGACGAAACAGTTGGATCTTTCCAACAATGTCGACTCTAGGGATCGAACTCGGGTTCTTTCCTTAAGGTGTAGCTTGCCAACTACTACACCAAACACTTGTTGGTATTTGAGGTACGAATTTGCTCAAACACTTTTATGATAAAAACAAAATGTATTAGGATATAAATATATATTTTTCAAATTATGGGTTTCTTCTGCCTATTCGTGTAACAGTTTAGGAAAAGACTAATCCCATTTAAGTTGAAAAGTAAATAATTTAAATTTTTCTTAACAATATTAACTTTAACGATCAAATTTAAGTTTTCTCACTTATGGTGATTAGTACAACCTGACTTTAGTTTAGAAAAATTAAGGCCCAGTTCGTTTCCGTTTTGATTATCATCTGTTTTGATTATAATCATAATAAACATGTTCGTTTACTTTTTTTTCCTGATTCAATTATAATCATGATTTTTTAATAATCAAACACACTCAATTACACTTATACCCCTATACATAAACCTATAATTACCTATACTCTAAAACAATCAATCACCCATCACAAGGACAAAATAGTCATTTACCTCAACATTGGGCTAAATTGTTAATTTGTTAAAATAATTTGGAACTAAAACTAATATTTCAGCCATACTTTCTTGTTTTCTCTCCCTCTCGTCTCTCTCCCGTCGCCCCTCTCTCTCTCTCTCTTCCTCCGTCGTCTCTGTTTTCACGGTCGGGAAAAAACCATCTCGGATCGCCGGAAAACAAGACTCTGCTTGATGATATCTCCGGCGAGGCTCGAGACGGCGAGATTCTCGCCGTTATGGGAGCTAGTGGTTCAGGAAAATCCACTCTGATTGACACATTAGCCAACCGAATAGCAAAGGGAAGCTTAAAAGGAAGCGTGAAATTAAACGGCGAAACCTTCAATCCATTAATTAATTTTAAGGGTGTTCACGGGCTGGGTTGGGTTGGGTTTAGGGCGGGTNCTTAATTAGCTTGTATACGCAAAATTTAAAAAGTGAACTTTCTTTTTACTAAAGAAATAAATATATATATATATATATTGAAAAATAATTATTAGTATTTCGGTCAAAATTATTAATTATTACTATTAAATTGTGTATGCACCAAAGTATAAAGCAATTTATTTTAAGATTAATTAAAATGAAATATAGCCTACTTTGGCAATTAATTGCTTTATAATAAATTATGCACCCAAGAATATGCGTCTATATGCGTCTATTTCATGCACCCAAGAATATTCTTGGGTGCATAATTTATTTAAGATTTTAAAAATGGACTACTTTGGCAATTAATTTATTATAAAGCAATTAATTGCCAAACATGCTAAAATTCCATTATCTTAATGACGCATATTCTTGTTTCATTCATGCCATATCAATTCAATTAATCAACAGACAAACTTAAAAATCCATAGAAAGTATAAAAATGTGAAAAAAAAGCTACTTTTATTAAATGAATATCGCTGCATATATATATGCAACGTCAAATTGGGCCAAAACTGTAATAATACAAAACTGAGGGGCAAAAGAGTAAATACAATCCCAGAGAAAGAAACAATAGTAACAGAAGAGGAATCCTAAAAGTATCTTATTTTTTGGGTTTAAGTTTTTTGGAGCTTGTGGCTTGAAATCTACGATGATCAAGTGATTTATTGTGGTTTTTGGCATATATTTCGGCCCAAGCCTTGTTGGAATCTGAACGAGCCCTAGTAAGCTCCTCTTGTTTTTGCTTCAGATGAGCCAATATCATAGGCAAAGCCTGAGTTGGATTTGTACGCAATGCCTCCAAAACATCTTTCCAGTGAAGGATTAGATGCAATTGCTTCCGGTCATCATCATATAGACGTTTGATGCACCTTAAATTTAGAACTGAAATTTGAAGCCAAATAGACAGAATCAATTAATCACTTAATCCTAAAGCTCTTACAGTAGTAAAAACTAAAAAGCTTTCAATTAACCAAATTATGATGATTTTGATGCATACCACTAAAGTGCTCTTCAATTCGAAGAGGACCTTCAATATTGATCTTCTTTTCAATAATGCTATTATACAATTCCTCTGCACACTTAGCAGCTGACTTCACAGACTCTATTTCCCATTCATACTCAACTCTACATTAGAAATAATAACCCCCGTCATCACTTTGCCACATAAAAATATTCTAATGGAGGCTGAAATAATGAGATGAATAAGTTTTCAAACAAGAAAAGCCTAAGAATTGAACCAAAATGAGTTGTACCTATCATCTTCACATTTGAACAAGCGTTTTTCATATCGATTCTTGAGCGGAGGTTTGAAAGAACTTCCTGGAGTCACCAATACACAGTGATCATTCAATACTAGAGCATCAAGCTCAGATCTCTTACTAGCCTTAGGAATTGGATACTGCAATAGTTAAAAATGAGAAGTAAGTTCCATAGTGACAATATGTTTACAGGGTCAAAAAGAAAAAGGAATCTGATACAAGTTCCTTACATCTTCAGGCAATAGCCGGTAGCTGGGTGTACAAGATTCACAATTCTTGAGGTCAAGTTCTTGAATTGGTTTTTCTTTATATTTATTTCGGTGTCTTTCCCTCTTTTTAGATCCATCTACCTCCCGCTTCTGGTATTTTTCTTTGTCCTCCAACTTTGATGATCTGAATAATTGACCACCACTGCATACAGAATCTGAAAGCAACATATAAATAACCGCCAGAAGTTCAACAACAAAAAAAATCTGAATGAAAACTTCAAAAGAAAAGCATCGAGAAGATCAACAAAGATGAATATGTATATTCTATATGTAAAGAAGATAATAAAAGTGTAGGCGTGAATAGAATAATTAATATGTATAACACTTTGACATACTCTTATTAATGGCACAAGCAGGGAAGCCATCTGCAAGAGCAATTGAACAATTATGTCAGGCACATCCTCCAGATTAAGATTTGAGGAAATAAGAGATAAAATATCAACAAAGTTGAGAAATGGTCACCAATTTTATAACACTGCTCCAAGAAAGGATTTAATTCTTTTAAAAGATCAGGATAGTTTCCAAGTACTCGAAGTATCTGAAATAAGAGTTAACCCCAGAAAGAATTAATACTAGTGGCAGCAGAAACTCAATGAGCCAATACTATCAAAATGTAAAATTTCATTAGAATCCACTAGTTTTGGAGCTGAGCAAAAGTCTGATGGAAATTCAAGTATAGCATAAAATCAATATATACATATGTACATGCTGAAATAACTTATTGGTCCTTCAAAATGTTATGTAGAAACCCACAAAAGAAAATAGAAACCAGAATCTTGTTACTCTAGTAACTTCTATTATAAATAAAGAACAAACAGACTTATTAGATGGGAAATTCTAACAGTCATATCTCGGACACTTCAAAAAGAGGTACATAGAATTTTCCTAAACCGGAGTTGAGGGGTAGAAGCAGACAGATTAATTTGTAAGACTTTTAAGTCTAGGACTCACAAAAGCAAGATAATGTGACATACCAAATCATGCAAGCCATCCCTTTGTATATATCCATTTCTGAAATGTTCAAGACACCTCAAAAATGTCCGGTAGTTCCCTGAGTTGCCCAGCTTCTCCTTAACTTTCTCACAGAAACGAGACGTTTGGTTATTCTTGCCTGGCACGAAATAAAATCAAAGGTTACAGAAGCACAAATTTAAACAATCTGAGATACTGAAAACAGCAGAATAGAAATTTTAAAGATGTTCAAGGCATGAGTCATGTGTTCAAAAACTGCAATCTTTATATATCAACAAGAAAGATTACCCTTTAACTTATGTTTGTCATCATAAGAAGGAAATTCATCAGTCGATCCTCCTTCAGCCTTCTTGGCACACATTCTTTTGGCGGGAACGTGCTGATAGTTCAAATCTCTGTTGTAATCAAGATCATGTGGATCATCTTTCTGAGCACGCTTCCTCTGCTCTTTGTGCACTTTAATTATTGATTTACCATCCACTACAGTGCAATCAACATTAAGATCACGTTTATGAGAAGTAATAATCTTTTCTGGTCGTCGATATTGCTGCAAAAATAAATAATTTTAAAACCAATTAGTTAGACGGCAGTTTATAGAATTCACTAATGGGAGAGGAACAATCATTGCCTTGACATTTGGGAACTTTGAAGCCGACATAGAACTCCTCTCATTAAGATGCTGATCTGAATTTTGACCACCTGGAGGATGCTGTGTAGAAGTTGTTACAGAAGTGTTTGGTAAAAATCTAGTGAACTCCTCAAGCAAATCTGGATGACTTTCAAAAAGGGCAGCAACCTAAAGCATAAAATTATTAAAAACAAATAGTACACTTCTCATCATGGAAGTTCTTTTAAGAGACCAATAAATATACCAAAAACGAGTGTCAAATTGTAAAGAAAATTTTACCTCTCTCTTGACTTGATTTTTGTGCTTCGTCTCTTGGCGATACAAGTTCAAAGTGTCCAAAAAAGTTTTGTAAACTTGTTTATCATTTTGAAATCGTTCCTGTGAAAGCAAAACCAATGAATTGGAAAGACAGGAACCAACAATTACAGTAACAAACAAAAGAAAAAAAGTCACCTCTATTTTGTTCACAAAACTAATAGCTTTTTCAAATGTAACTCCTGTCCTTGGAGGAGCTGGAGGTGCCTCGTCCTCATCAATTGATATCTCATATCCTTTCGGCAAGAAGGTATTAAATCCCAAAATCAAATTGTTATGCCCCTTTAATAGTTCCTTCACCCTTGCTCTGAATCCATAAGTGTCAATTCTGCAAAGAAGCAAAAGATAATAATATTGATCCTCTAAGTACAATAATCAATTCACCACAATCGTTTGTTCTAAAAGGCATGCAGAGTCTACCTTTGAGCCTTGAAATCTTTCATGACATCCAGAAACATATCATATTTTTCTTGTTTGTCCTGAAACATGTCCCTCACTTCCTTTAAATACGATAATGCATCCACGGTAATCAGTCTCTGCACAGAACCACTAATAAGTGTCCAAGATATGAACCAACAATTACAGTAACTAAAAAAATTAGAAAAATCACCTTTATTTGGCTATCAAAACTATGAGCTTCTTCAAATGCAACTTCTTTCTTTGGAGGTGCCTCATCCTCATCAATTGATATCTCAACACTAAGATCACGCTCATGAGAAGTAATAATCTTATCTTGTCGATGTTGCTGCAAAGATTAATTTTAAAATCAATTAGTGAGAAGGCAGTCTATAGAATTCACTAATGGAAGAGGAACAATCATTGCCTTGTCGAGTTGAATTGGGAACTTTGAGGCCGCAATAGAACTGCACTCATTAAAATGCTGATCTAAATTTTGACCACTTGGAGGATGCTGTGTAGAAGTTGTTACAGAAGTGTTTGGTAAAAATCCAGTGAACTCCTCGAGCAAATCTGAATGGTTTTCAAAAAGGGCAGCAACCTATAGCATAAAATTATTAAAAACAAATAGTATACTTCTCATAATGGAAGTTCTTTTAAGAGAGCAAGAAATATACCAAAAAAGAGTGTCAAACTGTAAAGAAAATTTTACCTCTCTAAAGACCTGATTTATGTGCTTCTTCTCTTGACGATACAAGTACAAAGTGTCCAAAAAAGTTTTGAAAACTTGTTCATCATTTTGAAATCGTCTCTGTGAAAGCAAAACGAATCAATTAAAGGATAGGAACCAAACAGTAGTAATAATAAAAAAAAAAGGGAGGAAAATCACCTTTATTTTGCTCACAAAAGTAAAAGCTTCACATGCCTTTCCCTCATCAATTGATATCTCATTTCTTTTGAATAGCACCTTCTCCCGTGCCCATGGTATGACTCCATCAGTGTCAGTCCTGCAACGAAGAAAAAGATACTAATAACTGTTGATCCTCTAAGTACAATAAATATTTTTTTTTGGCCTGACCTAAGTACAATAATCAATACACCATAATCATCACTTATTCTAAAAGGCAGGCAAAGTCTACGTTTGAGCCTTGGAATTAGATATACTCATGGGTTAAGTTTGGGATACTCAAGCTAATAAAATTATACTCAATACAATGAGTTAAATATTTACCCAAACTCACAGGCTTGAGCTTTGATAGCCCAAACTTATTTTTCTTTGGCTTAAGTGCAATTTTGGTCCCATAACTATGACAAAGGTTTTATTTTGGTCCCATAACTTTTTTTGTTGCAATTTTGGTCCCATAACTATGACAAAGGTTTCATTTTAGTCTCATAACTTTTTTTGTTGCAATTTTAGTCTCATAACTTCTCAAAAGGTTCCACCGTTAGTCCCTTGGTGAATTCCATCCATATTTAGCTGTTAAGTATGACGTGTCATAGTAACTAGGATCATGATGTGACAAAATAAGATGAAGTGGACTGAAATAGGAACTATATGCAACATATTAAAACTTATCTATACCCAACCANACTAGGATCATGATGTGGCAAAATAAGATGAAGTGGACTGAAATAGGATCTATATGCAACATATTAAAACTTATATATACCAACCACAAAATATACAAAGAGTGGTACTGACAGAGACCAATCTGGTGGGGAAGAAGAGACTTCAAGCAGAAGGCGCCGACGAAGTCAATAGGATCCTCAGTCAGAGTCGAACGACCAAAGCGGCGGCGACGGCGAATCGGGAAGCGGAACGAGGAAGAGGAAGTCCCGTTTGGCTAACGAGGAAGAGGAAGTACCACTCTTTGTATATATTGTGGTTGGGTATAGATAAGTTTTAATATGTTGCATATAGATCCTATTTCAGTCCATTTCATCTTATTTTGCCACATCATGATCCTAGTCACTATGCCACCTCATACTTAACGGCTAATATATGGATAGAATTCACCAAGAGACTAACGGTGGAACCTTTAGAGAAATTATGGGACCAAAATTGTAACAAAAAAAGTTATGGGACCAAAATGAAACCTTTGTCATAGTTATGGGACCAAAATTGCAACAAAAAAAGTTATAGGACCGAAATGAAACCTTTGTCATAGTTATGGGACCAAAATTGCAACAAAAAAAGTTATGGGACCAAAATAAAACCTGTCATAGTTTTGGGACCAAAAGTGCACTTAAACCATTTTTTTTATTAACCATAAGTATTCTTCGTCTATCAGTATAACAGTTTAAGTAAAGACTAATCTCATTGGGACCTCACTAGCAAAACAGTTAAAGCCCTCTCAATAATATTGACTCTATGGATCGAACTTGGTTCTTCTCACCTACAATGTAGTTCGCTAACTACTACACCGCACAATTAATTGTTGGCATTTTTTTAATAACAGTACTATTACATCAACATTTAACATTTAGGTCTCTTAATTAGATTAGATGATGTTTAACGTCTCAAAGACTTAATAATTAACAATTAATTATAATTATTTAAGAAAAAAGTAACTTTTCTTATTAATTCTGTGTAAATTTAAGCTATAATTTTTTTTGGAGCAACTTCTTCTTGGTGCAGCAGCAATAACTTTGAGTCCATCACATCCATGTTTTGTGTGAGACAGATAATTGGATGAATTTTTAATTGAAGTTATCTTGGTGGTCTCAAAGTCAAAAGAAGCAATTGGGAGACGACACGTGTAAGCCAAGGGGGGTATGGACTGTTGACCACGGACTGTGGAGTGGAGAGAACTGTGTGACGAGTGATTTATGACCCAATATTCACTTGTATTGTGTTGTGTATATATAATATATATTATATTATATTATATATATATATAATATATATATAATATAATATAATATAGTGGGTGCTTCCCTTGCTACTTGCTATCTATTATGGCATGAAAATTGAAAAAGCTAAGGCCCCATGAGATGCATTGACAACTTTCAAGGTTTGAAATAGGAACATAATAATTTGAGCCTCGCTCTCCCAACTAGACGATTAAGCATGAGGAGAGGACACGCATAACGTTTCATCAATCTGAGTCAATTGCGTCATTCTTTATTTGACTGATTGCAAAATGGAACCAAACCAACGATTGGCAAGGCAAATAAAAGTGCCAAATTAAAGTGGTCATTGCTCAATGTGCACGAGACAGATCAGAAAATGCCATGAAAAGACGAAGCTGTGCTGTGGTAGGGGCCATCCAGCCAGCATATATAGTATATGGTGAATAGGATTCCAATGGAATCTGCCTTCAGTTTTGAAACCAACAAAATTAGAAAATAAAGAGAAATAAAAAGAGTCATGTCTGGTTTAATTTTGGAGTTGGACCTAACGTAACGTATGTACAGAGGCGTGCCAATTCTCAGTTCTCTGACTGTTCTATAGATGAAAAAAGAAGAATTGAAGAGGCGTCCTGATTTGTTTAGCAAAAGAGAAAGGGGAAAAAAAGGAGTGAGTTAGTTGAATACGTAACCTGCTGAATTATGATGATGCATGCTGTTGGTGTTGGAGGGAGAGGGCAGCTTTAATTTGTCTTTATTAATTAATAATATTAATACACATGTTTCTTTAATTTATTTTGAGAAATTGTGATTACCGATTAAGATTTATTTAATATGTGTTTTTAAGACATATTTTAATATACATGAAATCTACGAAAATTTATTTAAAATTTTTTTTAATATTTAAAATATCACTTGACCAATTAAAAAAATCTTAACGTGTACACAAAGACCACGTGTTAGAAGGTTAAAGTGAGAGGGGCCAAAAGCACAAGTACTAGTACCAATTATGATGATGCCACTTCGTTACTAATCTTTTAGGCTTTCTCTTGTTCCAATGTCTGCGTACTGGCACTCACATGTTTGGGATCACATATGCAATTTGTTAAGACATATCATGTATATATATCATCTATGCACATATCATGATATGCATAGTACAGTGTGAATCAATGGATGNCCTTTAATTTTCTCACATCCAAGAGTATCCTCAAAATTTATATTCACTTTTTTTATTGCACATAGGGGTGACAAATGGTTAGGTTGGGTTGGTTTTGAGTTGGGTTGTAAATGGTCACCCATTTATGACCAATTTTTATTTTTTAAATGGGTCATGGGTGGGTCATGACCCATAAAATTAAGGGTTGACCCAACCCAACCATGAATCTATCTTAAAGTATTTATATTATTTAATTTATAAACTAATTAATTAGAATTTTTTTAAATTATTCAAATTTAGGACTAAATAGTATTTTTTTTCAGATTTTGGATTGATTTTCAATTTTCACCTTTTTCATATTTCTAAAAATTACATTTTGACCCCAATTATTTTTAAAAAAACTCATTTTAGTCCTCAAATATCATGATCTAGGGACTTTTTTGTAAAATTTGAAAATAGTTAGGGGCATTATGTAATTTTTTCAACAATTTGCAAAATTCATCTTCCTTCAACTGAAATCACAGTTTGGTGGGACTAAAGTGCATTTTTTTTCAAATTTAGGACTAATTTGTAATTTTATCTTTTTTCCAATATTTTCAAAATTACAATTTTGGTCCACAATTTTTTTTATAATTTTCATTTTAGTCCTCAAATGTTATGGTTTAGGGATGTTTTTTTAAATTTTAAAATTTTTTGGGGGGCATTTTGTAATTTTTGCAAAAATTTATGAAATTGTATATTCACCCCTTACATAAAACTACGTAGTTTTGATATAAATTTGGGTTGGGTAACCCATGGGTTTTTACCCAACCCAACCTAAATTTAATGGGTCAATTTTGGACCCAACCCATCTTGACCCATTATCTAAATGGGTTGGGTTGATTAATTTTATGATTGGGTTAGTTCAGTTAGCAAGTAATGAGTTGAGATTGCTACCCTAGTTGCACACTAAAAAAATCTCCGCAAACTAGACATACAGTCCCAAATGCATGTAATGCACTCCATTAAGATAGTACACATACTTAATAACTTAACTTCATAAGCTAACATTAAAGATTTCGATCTCAAAATTTGTATACTTAATTTTAAAATTAATAGAAAATAAATTGTTATAATTATAAATTTATAGATGATTCAAAGAACTTATTTTCAACAAAAAAGGAAAGATGGAGAAAAAAAAGAAGAGAAAACACTAATGGCAATTAGTGAAAAAGTAAAAAGCAAGAATACCATTCGTGGACATTTCGTAACTATTGTCTATATAAATCGTGGCATCCACTACTTCTGGTACCTATTGAGACATTCTTCTTTGGTTATTCCTCTTTTTAACTGTTCACTGAATTTTCCCAATTCTCTCGCCTCTTCGACTCTTCCATCGATTCGGGTTCTCTCAATCAAGAAGGCATCGAATCTCTTTAAATACATCTGTAAGTTCTCGAGAAACTGAATTTTCTTATCCAATATTCTATTTTGCGGGTGGGTTTCCTGTAATCTGTGCTTAATTACTCGGTGAGAGTAAAAAATGTCAAAAATAAAGGTGGGGTTTTGATGGGATAGAGGATTGGTTTATCGAAATTGGGTTTCTTGGGGGGTTTTTCCTGCTGTTGTATTAATATATTTGGTTGATGAGGAATTTGAGAGTTTTAGGTGAATTGAATTTATGGATGTTATTCTGTGTTATTGGATATGAATTGGAAGGAACTAGGTTTGATTGAGTGAAAATCTTACATGGCTAAGTGGAATTCATGCCCTGTTTATTAGATTCCAGCAATTGAGAAGGGGGTGGTGATCATGTTCCTTTTCTTTCTCTATTTTTCTTTAACCTCTTTTTGATTTGGAATTGGATAATAAGCTCAAAAGTAAAAATAGTTTATCAGTTATGTTATGTGTTTGTTTTGTTTCAAAAAAATGAGGAACGAGCTAAAGTTGTTTGTTGCAATGAGTCTGTCCATTTCGTCCTAGAAACTATTTATTGTCTTATCGATGTTTTCTTTTTAAGGTATTTTTTTTTGTAATGTATTGAACTTTCGTACTAATAATATGATGTTGCATAATCTTTATTTAAAATGTCTGGCCAAATGAAATTGTGATATTTATTTTATGAAGTAATCCTGTTTCAGGGATGTTGCTTATGTGAGCATAACATCTGCCGGAGTCTCTAAGCAACTCTTGATATCCTAAGCCACAAGGGGAAAATTCAGCATGCGTTGGTTGGGTCTTTCTGTTGATGTTTTTCGTCAAGTCGTACGCTTGAATTTGTATTGTAAAGTTATTCTGTAGATTAAAGTTCCGTAAGCTCTCCACTTCGTTGATTTTGATCCCACGTCGTAAACCACTACTCATGGAAGCAAACCGGAACTTGATCATTTTTTCTGATAAGTATAGAATTGGCTAAAGGGATAGGAAGCCAAGATTGCCTAGTACTGTGTCTTCAGTTTGTCCTTGTCTCATTGTTCCCTTGTTCTAGCTGACTTTGATATTTATATATTTGGTGTCTTCCCATAATCCTATTCTAGTGGGTGTGTCGTTTGTGACTACATATTAACTAAGTGAAGCGAGGATCAAAAGACGTTATGGTGTGCCAAGCGGCAAGCCAAACAAGATTTCGGGCATTAAAACATGAGAATGGCATTGAAGGTGAATCAACAATTATTGTTAGAGTGATCGCATGCTTTCAACCTCTGCACGATTGTCAGGTCAGTAATATGTCAATTGTTTGTTGTTTTTCCTCTTTAGTAGCTTTATGATTAACAAGCTGCTGTTTGGTGAAAATTTCCTTATTTCTGTCATTTGTGCATAAAGCATACATATCATTACCATTGAATATTCTGAATCTTCTATTATCATTCAGATATTTTTAGAGATCATTAATGTCATCTTCTGACTGTATGCAGGCTGAGTACTTCCGTCATTTGCTCAAGCCTGTTACGTAGATCCAGTACTATATTTCTTCTCTTTAAGCTGGAGTTTGTGGTTTTCCTTTTTGATCCTTTGTATCTGAGAGTAGCAGCAAATTACTGAAGATCATATTTCAGAACAGCATAAAGTCTTGTGGTATGTGATTTTAAACAATCCTTTAAATCTTTTCAGCTGTAAGGATCTTATTTTAGTACTGAGCGATAATTTTATTGTTTTGTAGATTGTTTTTAGTTGGATGGTTAAGGCTGACAGCCCTTGGCCTCGTCCACTGCATGTGGCTTGGCAATCACCTTATTTGAATTGCTCGGGCACATTGCCGGAGTCCAATCTATGTGGCCTTCCATCATACTTAAATGGTAATGCCTGTAACTTTCCCCGACACGACACTTTTCCGGGATTGTCGTTTCCTGCTTTCTTAAGTCTGGGGACAGAGCAAACAAATGAATTGCAAGGATTCCTTCAATATCCCAATCATCACTGGGCTGGAGATAGCCGAGATATAAAAGCAGGTTCAGAACAACAATTAAAAGAAAGACTTAATGGAGGGGGCATGCAAAATGAAAATCCTCAATCTTCTCAGAAAAAGTTACTTATTTTTGACCAATCTGGTAATAAGACAAGGCTTTTCTACAGTCCAGTTTACCCTCTTGCTCAGAGTCCAATTGACGCTCCTACAAGATTTGCTCATGTTTCTGATGAAAATGAGGAGGGACAGGCAGTTAATGTGGGTGAAAAGTATTCATTCAAATGTGCTTTACCAGAAGAGTCTGATGAGAATCATATACATAGTGAAGAAAGTGAGATGCATGAAGACACAGAAGAAATTAATGCATTGCTCTACTCGGATGAAGATGTCGAAGATTATATTGATGATGATGAGGTGACAAGTACAGGTTGTTCTCCATTATCGATTAAAAGGACTCATACGATGCTCAAACAGTTTGAAAATATGAAGGAGGAGATTGCCAGCTCTGACCAGCCAAACAAACGGCTGAAGTTAATCGATGATGGGTACAAGAAGAGATCATCGTCCATCAACAGTTATTGTTCAGTAAGACTAAATGAAAGTTATGAGTATGTCAGCGATGCAGAATCCAAGTATTCCAGTGGCCAAAGGTATTCTGCTAAGCACACTCGAGGTGAAGGGAATTCAACTGTCTGTGATATTCAATTGAAAAAGGATAAGATCCATGAATCATTGAGAGTTCTTGAGAACTTAGTTCCTGGAGCAAAGGGAAAGCAACCACTGTTAGTCATTGATGGAACCATTGAGTACTTGAAATCCTTGATGTCCCAAACTGGGACTCTTGGACTGAAAGATATAGAGTAAACTTAGATTATAGTCCCTAGCTTATATGGACTCTGTCAGTTTGGTCCTTGATCTTTTGAAATGTCTGGTTTCGTTCCCAAAAATTCAGGACTTGTTACAAGTTAGTCCCTTCATGAACACCCTAACAATGTACAATTTTGTTCTTGGAGGGATTAAATTGTAATGAGTTATGATTTTTTGGAGATTAAATCAAATATTTAAAAAATCAAAGGACTAAATTGACAGTGCCAACATAATCCAAGGATGAAATTGATAGTTTACTCGAAAGATATGTAAGCACTCTCTGCTGTTGTAGTATGTTGGTTACAGGGGACTAGAATGGTTAAGTTTGAGTCAGAAAGCTTGCGTCTTTTTTCTCCCCATAATCCCCATTCTCGAGGTTTACATGTAGCTGGCAAATAAAGGAATGAAAGCAGTGATAGATATACTGCACTTTGCCACTGCAACTGAAGGAGAAAGGGTATTGGATTTGGATGTTCAATTTGTTGACCAGAATCATTATCGTTTAGCTTTTAGAATGGTTAAAGATCAAAGAGCACACACAGATTGAACATATGGGAGATGATAGTGGTGGGCTATGGTGTAAGTAAATGAGGACACTTTTTCTTCAAGTGTTGAACTTTCTTCTTGGTGTTGAATGCATGCGCGTTAGGTAACTGGGGTCCCACATTCCACCCTCCTCCTTTCCATTCTTGATTTTATCCTTTATGTCCTTTTCCTTTTAAGTCTGCACGCATATCATGCTGGCATTAATTCTAAAGTACCAAGAAAGTTTCCCATGTTGGAGAGTGCTTGAAGGTGGAGGAGCGTGGTTTTCTCATCATGAGCTTTTGGGGGGCCCTCTCTCTCTTCCTCAAATGCACCATTTGTGTTAAAGGTTGCTTTGTTTTTTTTACATGCTGGGGTTGGCAAATGACAAGCTATTTTATTCTGGTTTCTGGTTTTGTAATTGAGATTGTGGGTTGAGTTTTCTAGGTATCTTTTTTTTTTCTCTGATGCTATTATGTATTTCAGTAGAGTGAGTGTGTGTGTGAATAATTGGTGTGTGAATGATGTGGTAGTGGTGTGGCAGGTCTGATTGCATCCCTACTTTATTGCTGCACCTAGTTCATCTTGTCTTGTTTTGTATCTTGTGTCTTGTATGTTTGTATGTAGACTGTGTAGTATTTGAGATTTTGAGGACCACTTGCTGTGAAACTTTTGATTCCTCTGATTCCTATATTGTGTCTGTAAGAGTTTTTCTTACTGTTCTCGCCTGCTTCTTTCTTCTTTACTCTTTTTCACTTGAATGGAATGTGGAGAACAAAATTGAATGAGGTTTATAATCCTCAAAAAGGTAAAAAAAAAAAAAAAGGAAAGGAAAAGGAACAAAACAAAGAAATTAGATATTTAACCTGGTTGATGGAAGTTGATGTTAGTTAATTGCAATAGTTTTTATCATGGAGTAAATTGACATTTTAGTCCTTAGATAATATGGACGTTGTCATTTTAGTTTCTGATTTTTTTAAAATATTTGATTTAGTCCTTGAAAATTCATAGCTCGTTACACTTTAATAGAGTTAATCACTCTATGAACATCTTAACAATGTACATGTCAATCTTAGAAGGGATTAAATTACAATAAATTATGAATTTTTAGAGATTAAATCATTTTAAAAATTTGTCACATAATTCAAGGATAGTTTACTCTTTTATGAGTTTATAATATAGTACTTTTGCAACCTGCAATTTATGTAGTGGGAACTGATACAGAGGATATATTAATACTATTAGTGTTTCTGAATTAGGTCCTTCTTTTCTTATCTTTTAATATCTTTTTGAGTAAAAAGGAAAAAGGATACGGGCAACACCTTTAAAGGATGCTCTTAAAATTTGATATGTCGACATTGTGAACTCATTAAAAAAGCACTTTTTACTTGTCTTCTCTATGGATCAACGTCCCCTGAGGTTGGAGGATGCACCAGTTCTTAAATTTAATTGATATATAACCATTCATTGGTCCAAAGTTTTTGTTTAAAAAAAAAAAGGAAAAAAATCTAAAAAAGAGATATATCTTGCTTCAGGAGTTCAGGTAGAAATAAAGAAATTTAAGATAAAAAAAATCTTTAAAAGAGATTCATCTTGCCTTAGAGATGATAACATCAGGAAATTCAGGATCCCCAGATTATGAGGATCCTGTTCCCTTCTATACCTATTCTTGCATAGTTGAAATTCTGTTTCTCATGATTATTGAAATTTGATGTTTGTACTACACAATTCGCATCAGTAAATATGGAGATGGAGACTAATGGACATGGACCCCTTATCCATGAGTGATTGGTGTGCTTATTTTCATGATTATTTTATACACACATACATATAAGTTGCAATTGCATTCAATCACTTTTTGGCCTTCATGTGAAAGATAAGAATATTTTCAGAAAATTTGTTAATTTGCAGGTAATTATTGGCAGTATAATTTTGGCCTTTAAAAATTAATCAAATATACTTTTAATTGCAGTTATTCATATGGAAAAGGAAGAAGTGTAGCCTAATAAGCAAAGACATCTGCATATTAAAATTTTAGCTGTTAGATATTGTTTCTTCAGTCTTATTTCTTAGATAAACCAACCTTTATCTCCGCTTCTTCTCTTTCTGACTATACCCAGGATTGCTAGGATTGCAATCTGAATTCAATGTAGTAGTTTAAAATGCAGTGCAGTATATAACAAACTTTTTAAATGTAGAAAAAAAAACAATTTCTTATGTGAAAAATCTAAAAATTATTTTGCCTTTCACCTTGAAGTACTCAAAGGGATTCAAATTCGTATTGATATAGGTATTTCCAAGTTTGTGCCTTGATTGTACCATTTGAATAAAACTAGTTGGTATTACTGCTTTCACTCTCTGTGCACCCTAAGAAATGAAAATTCTTCTGCAACTAAGAAGTATGATTGGAAGTGAATGGCTTGGTTTAACTGGTTTTAACCATATCATACAGCTAAAATGGTTTAAACTTTAAACATTAACATATCCTTTGTTATTGTAAATGAATCAGTAATCTCTAATTTTAAATAGGCAAAACACCCTTTCATGCCTCTAACGTTTGCAGTGATTTTCAGTTATGCCCTTAACGTTTCATTTTGTTCAGGCATGCCCTCAATGTGCAACCAACATTTCAATTATGCCCTCAATTTTGACTCAATGCACATGTGGCAATTTTTTTTTTTGCTTATGTGTCATTTTTTTTGTTTGACTTGATTACGTGGCATCATGACTGAGCATTCTTATTTTTTTTTCCACCTTGGCATGATGACTGTATTTACATTTTTGAACATAAAAATTGAGTAAACTAGCAAATCAGTCCCTGGATTTACATTTTTCATTATCTTCATTCATTTTAGTCCCAAATTCTCAAAATAAAATTGTAAAGTGTCCAAAAACACTTCCAAACATTTCAATTTAGTCCTTAAAAGTATTAAAAACCCTAAAACCTAAACTCTAAACCTTAAAACTATAAACCATAAACCCTAAACTCTAAAATTCTAAACCCTAAAACCCTAAACCCTAAAAAATCTAATTTGAGCAATTCGGTCCCTCACCCATTCTTATCCCATTATTCTCAATTCCCCCTCTTTTCATCATCTTCATTCATTTTAGTCCTAAATCCTCAAAATAAAATTATAGTGTCCCAAAACTCTTCCAAACATTCCAATTTAGTCCTTAAAAATTAAAGTCCTCAAATTTATTAAATCAGAATTAAAAAAAAAATTGGTCCCTAAATCCTAATTTCATTATCATCTTCATCTTCTTCATCATCATCATCATCATCTTCTTCACCTTCATCATCTTCATCATCTTTGCAATTTGAACAAACACAAGAGGGCCTATTTGGAATTAAAACTAAATTCCAAAGGGGCTTTTGCTTTTCGAATCAAGAACGCAAATATCGCAAGCACGGGGTTCCAACTCACATCGTCTTTTCCGGCGGAGACTGGTGGTTCATGAGCAGTGTTCGTCGGCAGTGATTCGCGTGAGTGTGAGATGGGTCACGAGCATGGGAGATCGGCGCGTTTTCGGTGGAGGTTTCCGGGGCGTCGTTTTCTGTGGTTGTTCGACGGCTGTTTCCGGCATTTTCGTGGAGGTTGTTCAGATCTGGGTTTAACAAACATATACAGATAAAAGAAAACCACTGAATCCAGCACAAACAAAATAAAGAACTATCCCTGTGTTAATTTAGCAAATTTATATTAATTTGTCAACTATAAGGTAGACATACTTGTCAACCATCCGACGACCAAGCATTTTTATTTCTGGACGAAATTGGAGGGCATGGAAGGCAACCCTGCATCTTAGCCTTTGAATCTCTGACAAGCTAGGTGGAAGAATTGACTGCAGAAGAGAATGCAAATAGTTTTGTGTCACCTCTGGTAACTTGGTCAACAAAAATAATTCTCAGACAAAAAGTGCAAGCATGATTACTCTATCAACTAACAAGCACACTTAAGAATGATCCCTTAAAAAAAAGGGGGCAAAAAAGTTCGAATGCAGCACTTGAATGGAGAACAAAAGGCAGGGAAAGGTGAAGGTGATGGACCATGTTCAAAACGTTTGTACCATGTTCAAAACTTTTTGGGACTAAAATGAATGAAGATGATGAAAAAGAGAGGGAATTGAAAATAATGGATAAAAATGGTCAAGGACCTAATTGCTCAAATTAGATTTTTTAGGGTTTAGGGTTTTAGGGTTTAGAATTTTAGAATTTTAGAGTTTAGGGTTTATAGTTTTAAGGTTTAAAGTTTAGGTTTTAGGGTTTTTAATACTTTTAAGGACTAAATTGAAATGTTTGGAAGAGTTTTGGGACACTTTACAATTTTATTTTGAGAATTTGGGACTAAAATGAATGAAGATGATGAAAAATGTAAATCCAGGGACTGATTTGCTAGTTTACTCAATTTTTATGTTCAAAAATGTAAATCCAGTCATCATGCCAAGGTGGAAAAAAAAATAAGAATGCCCAGTCATGATGCCACGTAATCAAGTCAAACAAAAAAAATGACACATAAGCAAAAAAAATTGCCACATGTGCATTGAGTCAAAATTGAGGGCATAATTGAAACGTTGGTTGCACATTGAGGGCATGCCTGAACAAAATGAAACGTTAAGGGCATAACTAAAAATCACTGCAAACGTTAGGGGCATGAAAGAGTGTTTTGCCTTTTAAATATTGTATTCTTGTTTAGTATATGTGATCAACATATACAGACACGAATTTTATTTGAAAGACCTTATGTTTTTAGGATCATAAAACAAATTTACGATTTTGAGAGGAAAAATACATTTACTCTGTTTTGAACTAAGGCTTAAACTGCACATGTGACTTTACATATTTAGATTCTCATGTCACTGTACTCTGTTTGAAGACATTGTCAAAATGACGAAGTGACCGTCTCTTCCAATGAATTTCAATTAATATTTACCATTTTCATTTCAGGCCCAAACTTTCAAAGCAACAACAATTTTATTACATCTTAAAACCCATGAACTAAATTTATGATTAGATCTTAATTTTTAGTTTGAAAGCATGACCAAAATCTAGTGAATTAATTGGGATGTTAGCGATCTGGTAAGGAAATACAAATTCAAATATTAAACGGAAAAATGAATGAAAAACATTAGAGGGACTAACTGTACCAAGTTTTGAAAAACGGAGGGATCAATATGGAATAAAAAATAATTGAGGGACTTATTTAGAACATTGAAAATAACTGAGGGACTAAAATAGGATTTTGGTTTAAAAATTATATTTAGTAAGAAAAATGAGAATGGGATATTTGAAAGAAGAAGATGGATCAGGCAAAAAAAAAGAAGAAGATGGATGATGGGATTGGTGATTACTTGAGTGATCGTTGTAATGTCTTTCTCATGCCAAATGAGTGCTTAGGCCTTTGAGCATGCATATAGAAAAAGACATGAGAATCAAATATTTATACAATTATATTTGCTTTTGGGATGTTCAGTTGATTCCTCTCTCAAAATTATATATGATTTAATTTATACAATATTAATAAAATTTTAATAAAAAATTATTCAAAAAATATTTATGTAATCTTCCACTGATTTTTTTATTCGAATAATACAAAAACAATTATTATTTATTAATATAGGTTTTTTTTTTTATTAATTCCCGTAAAGGGATACGCGTTGCTTCAACGCACATTCAATGCACCGCCTATTTTTTTTTTCAAAATTGTCGCTGAAATCGCATTACTCCAACGCACATTCAACGCAGCGCTTGTTTTTTTTTTT
>QANZ01026049.1:128953-141380 GCA_003254925.1 Chamaecrista fasciculata | reverse complement strand
ATATATATATATACTCACATACCTTCTTCTTCCTTCTTCTTCTTCCTTCTTTCCTATCTCTCTTTCACTCTCAAACACACACTCACAACACTCAAACACTCACACACACAACAATATCACACTCTCACTCTCTTCTCTGGCTGCCTTCCCTATACTCACACTCTCAAATCTCTCTTTCTCCCAACCCTTGCGCTGCCTTCCCTGTCTCTCTTTCTCTTTCTCTCTTTCTCTTCGGCTCTTTCTCTTCTCAAACACTAAACCTAAACCTCTTTCTCTTTCTTCCCTCTCCCCTATTTAAAGGACCAACCCAACGGCCTTTTAAAAAATTTGACCGGCTCGGCCGGTCAAATTTTTTAAAATTCGAATTCTCGAGTCCTGTGACTCGACCAGACTGACACAGTGTCAGTCTGAAATCAAGTCACAGAGACTCGATTTCAGAACTCTTTTTTGAAATCGAGTCTCTGTGACTCGAATTCAGACTGACACTGTGTCAGTCTGAATTCGAGTCACAGAGACTCGATTTCAGCGAAATTTCTGCAAAAAAAAAATCAGCCGGTGCGTTGAATGTGCATTGGAGGAATGCGATTTCAGCGACATTTTTGCAAAAAAAAAATCAGGCGGTGCATTGAATGTGCGTTGGAGGAATGCGTATCCCTTTACGGGAATTAAGAAAAAAAAAATCTATATTAATAAATAATAATTGTTTTTGTATTATTCGAATAAAAAACCTCTTTTCAATAACTTTTTTTTTATAATTTCTTCATTTTAATTATTTAAAAAACTACGATTTTTTTATGTAATTTATTTTTATAATATTTTTGAAAAAATTAAAAATATTTACATCGTCAAACATGTAAATCAAGTGGTTAAATAAATAATTAAATTTAATCAAAATTTTAAATTCAAGATTTAAAAATATAGTTATACTTAATTAAACAATAATAATTTTTCTTTAAACCATTAATTTTTTTTAAAAAAAAAGATGAGAACATCATTGAAAGATAATAATTAACAGACTAATTTTGTCCTTTTATTCCAGTGGGTACAATCATAATCATCTAAATGACAAGTTAAGAGAAATTATTGAATGGCATTTCTTTCATCTCTAGTAGAAGCCGCTATGATAGATAGATAGATGGCTGTGTTTCCTTTGTCATGAGTTGTGTGGTAGATTGTGATTGTGAATCATGTTTTTGTAGGCATCAAACATATCTGTCACTCTTCTTTACTTCATTCAATTCTCTAATTATTATTTCACTTACTTCATAATTAAAGTTAAAGTTAAATTAACACTTTCCTAAAATCTATTATTTTAATTGGATCGACACTTTCAATCCTATAGTCTTGTCACGTAACAAAAGGTCAAAAGCTATATATATATACCATCACTGTTGTCATGCAGGATGACATGATTTATGCTGGAATATCTAATCATGTTTCCTCCTTTATATATTTACTTCTGGCCTCAATATACTTTCAAATATCAAACAAAAATCATATTTTAATCGATGGTTTGTGCAAAATTGCTAATTTTCTGCCTCAAAAAAGGTGTTTGTTTTGCCAATTTCCATCATTTTTACTTATTCAATCAATCCCCAAGACTATGACTTAAGATGAAAAATAAAATGAAAAGACTACGAAAAGATTTCGTTGTGAAAAGATGAAAAATAATGTTTTCTGAAATAAAAACCTAAAAATACAAGTCAGTGGCTAACACTATCTTCCTTTATTGAGAGTTCTTCTTGTCTTTTTTTTTTAAAAAAAAAAAATTATAATTAAGTGCGTCCTTAAATTTTCTGAGTTACTTTATGTGGATGGGTTATGAGTAACCAAAATAAAATTGTAATAAATATGTCAGGCCAATAAAATAAATAATTAAATATGGCCATGCTTTGTGATATTTTTGTTAAAGATTTTAGGGTAAATTACATTTTGGTACCATGTTCTATGGATTGATTCCATTTTGGTACCATGTTCTTTCAAAAGTGACACTTTCGTACTTTGTTCTTTCAAAAATGACACTTTGGTACTCTATTCTTTTAAAAATGACATTTTTGTACCATATTCTTTGCATTGTTAACACTTTGGTACCTTAAAAAAGATAAAACAAGGTAACAAATCATAAAAGAACAGGGTACCAAAGTGAAATTGGTCTATAGAATAGGGTACCAAAGTGTTAACGGTGCAAAGAACAGGGTAGCAAAATATCACTTTTGAAAGAACATGATACTAAAGTGAAATCAATTCATAAAATAGAGTACCAAAATATAATTTACCCAAAATTTTAAATTGAATCGTTGTATCATGTATGACATTCCATTCCAAAAAAATAAAATAAAATAAAATGATGGGTTTTATTATTGATTGATGTGCCACTGGAACTCACATGCATGAAAATTATGATTGACTTGGGTGACAAATTCAATCTAGCTAGAACTTTGTAGCATTTTGCTTTAATAAATAGAAAACAAAAGCATGTAGGCCCTATTATTTACTCTCCCAAAGAAAAATAAAACGAATGGAATATGAGAAAAAAAGGAAAAAAAAAAAGAAATTAAAAGCTAGTTTGATTATCCAAAATCAATTTTGCATCGTTGGTTTAAAGTGCACCATTTCTTTCTTTCTTTCTTTTTATCCTCTTTTGGCGTTGTAAGGTGCACCATTTCACAGTTCACCATTTAGTTATTTTTGTCATATTTTACACTCAATTTCTTAAAAAGAAATACATGTCTTATAAGCACGTTATTTTATAAAAAAATAATAATATTTACAACAAATCGGATAATTATATATAAGAATAATTGGTCAATATTATTAAATAAGAAAAGACTACTTTTTTGGCAAAAAAATAATCTAGAATCAAATATGAGCAAAAATACGATGGGAAAACAACAAATTAAAAAACAAAAAAGGCATGTTGACAATCTTCTTGTATTTTAAAACAAAAAACTGTTGAACTATGAACAAAACAAGCTTTGACAATAAATTCTTTCATTATTTTAACTTTCACATGTTTATTTTGATTAAAATCAAGACAAAAAATAATCATCGGAGTGATCATCAAATTGTACAAAACTAATCACAAGAGAGTTGAACGTACTGCCCAAGGCAAGCTAATTTGGGACCAAATCACATGAGGGAGTAAGTAATTAAACTAATTTATATAGAAAAAAAATGTTTAGAACACAGAAATTAAGAGTAAACTAAAATTTCAGTCCTTTAATTATATAGATGTTGTCATTCTAGTCCTTAATTTTTTGAAATGCTCGATTTAATCCTTGAAAGTTCATGACTCATTGCAGATTAGTCTTTCCATACCTCAGTGTTTAGAACAACTAAATTGCAATGAGTCATTAATTTTTAAAAACTAAATCAATCATTTAAAAAATCTAAGGACTAAACCAACAACAACCATATAATCCAGAGACTAAATCGATAGTTCCCTCTAGAAATTAATTGGAACTTGTCTCTTATCTTGTGTTTCAGGATATTGAATTCCTCCACCTTCTTGGTGTCTTCCTGTTCTGTTCTGCAGAAATAGGAATCTGAGGCCCAGATTGTTCAATATCATGATGATGATTCTCCACATTCCCCATTTTGGTAAGCTTGCTAAGCTTCTTCCACCCACTGCTCCATGTTGATGTTTGCTTCTGCTTCAACATCATCTTATCAAACTGTTTCTGCAGATTTTCCATGTCATTTTGAAGCTCCAAGTACTTAGCTTTCACACTCTCAAGCTCAAACTTGAGTGTGTTTATGTCCTTCTTGGCAGCTGTCCATCCTTCTTGGAATGACTGTGGTGTGGATTCTAAAAGTGTCTTTCTGTTTGAGATCATTGGCTGGTATTGAGACTCACCACCACCAATAACACCTTCTTTCAGAGAACTGTTGGCTATTGCATTGCTTATTTTGACTTGTTCAGAGAATAGAACTTGCACTACTACTCTTAATGGAAGCCTTTCGTTTTGAGCTGCATGCATGCATGCATCAAGGGAGAGTTTCTGACAGTCCATTACTCGGCAGAGTCGCTTCCTTTCGTGTTCTGACAGTGTAGGATGGGCCTGCAATGCAAAATTACCAGTAAAAAGAGTCATAAATGTAGTTCATTTGACAAAAGGGACATGTATGATATCACATGAAGTCACTTAACAGAAGATATATTGTGCCATCTTCCAATGTCTAATTTTCTCTTAGCTATTAATGGGAGAAAGGAAGGAAGGAGGACTAAATAGGTCTCCATGTGGTATTATATTCATAGTAAATAGCACTCAAAAGTAAAGAAATTCAATCGTCACTAAGTCTGGTCTGTGAATGGAATCATATGTTCAGAACATGCATATGAAAATGCTTTCAAATTTCTGCAGTAACATGCTGAAAACACACAGATTTTTTGGTACAACCTATGGGTTTCTGCCCATCTGTTTTAATGGTGTAGACAAAAACTTTTTTTCATTAAAGTTGAGTACGACTACAAAGGCGATAAAGTTCTACCACCAATTATTTAACGCAGATGCATTCCTAAATCTCGAACATGAGACTCTTGGTTAAGCTGAATTAACCTCCAACCAGTTGATTCACATGATTGGTTGTGAAAACACAGATTTTATGATCTCTGATTTAATCAAGAAGTTGCTGAGGTAGAAGGCAGTTTTAAATTAAAATTGCATGTAGAGTCAATTTAGGCTATTCAGATTCATATGATATCAAATACTACTTCAATTAAACCCATAATTGTTTGTTAATATCTTCAACATGTTCCCTGAAGGATCAAACTCCAAGCCCCTAGTTCATTAAAACTTTGATTCTCTTCACTTCAAATGTTCAAGCTGTTAAGTGAATACTCATGTATGATTAGTTCTATTACTAGTTTATCTCCAACATCTATAAATTAGTAATATAGCAGTTATTTTTCCAAGTTTTTAAAAAACAAAGGAGTTGTTACCTTCAAATAGGAATCAATTGCTCTGTAAAGTCCATCATCACAGGTTCTAGCTGATTCCGGCAAGGCTTCAGCAAGAACCTGGAACTTTGTGAGTGAAAGGTTTCTATCTCTGGACACCTCTGTAAGATAACTATCCACAAGCCTAGCCACTCTAGTCTTAGCATTTGAAATTGAATTATTACCACCAGCCACAACAAGTTTCTCATTATGGAATGCTTGCCTGCTAGGACTTGAGCTCTCAGTCTGTTCTTGAACCAGAAAATGCTCAAGCAGCCTCTGAACCAAATCCACATCATACATAGTTTCACTTTTCTCATAAGATGGAATCAAAAGATCAGCAAGTGTAGCTTGCTCAAATTGCATCCCCACCCTTTTTTCGAGTTCCGTGACTAATGCAGGAGCTACTTTTAGCATATTTGCCATTCTCAGAAGCCTAAGAAGAAAGCTGCAAGATACACTATCTTTCTGTGGTGGGATTATGCTTATAAGGCTCTCAATGATCATCCTTTGATCTTTCGCTTGAATGCTTGAAGTTTCATCTCTATTTCCAGAAGCCACAATCATGTGAAGCCCACCTTTCCAGCTTCCTCCACTGCTATTGCTGTTGTTACTATTGCTGCTTGCTTCATCAAATGAGCCAGTTGTTTCATTTATTAGTCCTGGAAGCCATTTTGCTGCATATTGCATTATTGCAGCTCCAATGAGTTCAAACCTCATTCCTTTCACTTTTATTGCGGTGATGACCCGGATAAAGTGATCGATCCGGAGGATCGAAACATCCTCAAACCACCAATCAGGAGGAACCACCTGGTGGTTGTTCCTACTAGGGCTAGAAGAAGAATCCTTCATGTCATTACTATTCCATTTAGGACTAGAAGAAGAAGCTGCTTTTGGGGGTCTTCCTGTGTATGACCACCTTATCCCTTTTGGGTTAGCACAAGCTTTCCACGCAATGGACTCGCTGCATCTTCTCACAATCTGAAGGTTTTCTGCCCATGGAGAGAGCTTCTCACAGCTCTTCAATACAACAATGGAGTCTCTCCATGAGGATAGAACCACATAACTAAGGAATGCTTCAGTTTTGAAGATGAGATTGCCTTCTTCTAAGTCTTCTGTCATTTCAAGGTATTCTGCAGCACATCTTAGGCCTGAGATGTTGCCTGCTGTTAAATCCACTGGGATTCCGTAGCAGAATCTTGCTGCTTGCTCAAATGCTTCAGGCCCACCAGGAAGCTCATCCATCACTATCTTGTTCAAATCTGGGTCTCGAGATTCGTATATGATTCGGTTTAGCTTTCCACTCCGAGATAGAAGAGGGTACTTTCACAAAGAAAGTGGGAGAAGAAAAAAAAGGCCAGAAAATTTACAAGTACATATGTCAGTAGTAATAGAAATATTCAAGCTTTTGGAATTAAACAGAAGTTTGAATTGGTACCTACCTTGTGTAAGTGGAAGTTAACTCCTTGAATTTGAATAAGGAAGTCACTTGGAATATCAGTAGCAACATACCTGAAATGAAGAAACTGAATTTCTTTTAGTTTCTTAATTATAAGCTCTTCAATCACATCTAGTCATAATAAACAAAGTGGTTTAAGATTGGAGAGATGGATAAAGTAATGAGTAGAAAAGAAATTATCCAAAGTTCCAAGCTTTAGATTCTGCAGTTTGTTGCAAAATTGCAATTCGTTAGCATTAGCCCAGAACTTTAACTTTGCTATAAGATCTTCAATGAAATATACTGATTCATAAATTGATGGGTGGAAAACAAAATTATTAAAAAGTTCCAGCTTTAGCTTCTGCAACTTAGTAATAATGGCTATAACATCTTGAAAGAAATTGGAGAGATGGATAAAGAAATGGGTAGAAAAAAAAATCTCAAAAGTTCCAAGCTTTAGATTATGGGCAAATTGTTGTAATATTCAATCAGAGATACTGATTCTGCATTTAGAATAGCAGATACCAAGATTGGCCTCTTGGCTCAAAAAACCAAGCTCTTCAAGATTGAGAAATGAATAAATTAATGGGTGGAAAACAAAATTACAAAAAGTTTCCAGCTTTAGCAATGGCTATAAAATCTTTGATAAGAGATTGATTCTGCATTTTTCATACCAAGATTGGCCTCTTTGCTCAAATCCTTCTGTCTTAACACCATGCTTGCTTGGAGCAAGATGTCCACCTCCATAATCCCTCCCTGCCGCTGACTCGCTCTCAGATTCCCACATGGCCAAGGAAGGAATGTGGTTGAGCTAGATTTTCTCGGGAAAGTGATGGAAAATGAGCTGAGAAAACAGAGCAGAAGAAGCAGAGAGAACCAGAAGTAAAAAAGGAGCAAGTACACACATGGGAAGATGGATGGAAGGTGAAATTATCTTCAAAATTGTCGGTTTGTTACAGGCTGTGCAGAAATGGGCATACTTCAGAGTGTTTTTGTGAATGATTTGGGTTTTTCTTTTCTTTTCTTTTCTTTTTTTTCCTTTCAAGCTTATGACTTCAGAATTCAGATGTGAGATGAAAGACAGGCAGTTTCAGAGTCTATGTGGTCATTCATGTCTCAATTTTTCTATTTTTTATTTTTCAGGTGGTATACAGAATTTATTACAATCCCAAAACATTCCTCTGATGACGATAAAGAATGAAAGACACCTTTCCATGGCAGGCTTGAGTTTGTAATGTAGGAAAAAATGAAATTACAAGAATGCCACTTCATTAATCTAGCTNGACCGAAGATGAATTTTTCGAGCTGGGCTAGGCGGAGATGAATTTTTCGAGCTGGGCCGGTTCGAGACGAATTTTTCGAGCCGAGCCGGCCCGAGATGAATTTTTCGAGTTGGGCCGGACCGAGTCGAATTTTTCTAGCCGAACCAGGCCAAGACGATTTTTTCGCCCGAGTCAAAAAATTCGACTCAGGCCAACCCGGCTCGAAAAATTTGTCTCGTGCCAGCCCGGCTCGAAAAATTCGACTCGGCCCGGTCGGATTGAAAATGAAAAAAAATTTTGATTGAGTATCAAAATATAACTAAAAATTTGAATTCAAATGATGGTAATTCAAATTTCTACTTGTTATCCAAAAATGATATTTTAAATGCAAGAAATTAAAATGAAGGTAATTTAAATCCCTAGCACTTGAAATTCCATGGTATTTGAAATACCATTATCCAAACGCACCCTAAGAATCGTTCAATATTATTCTTTTTGCCTAACATTATCAATTCTATCATTAGAAGTATTTAATTTGACAGTACATATATGGCTTTGTAAATTAGCTAGTTTCACACATAAAAATTTAAATGAGGTTGATTTCCGTCTATACTATTAAGGGTAAATTACACTTTGGTATTCTGTGATTTGACCCTATTTCACTTTGGTACCCTGTGGTATTCTCCATTAACACTTTGGTACCCTTTGGAGCTATTTTGTAATTTTAACCATAATAAATTTTACAAAAATTACATATTGACCCCATAAAAATTTTAAATTTTTCATTTTAGTCCCTATATAATATGTATCCAGGGACCTATTTGTAATTTTTTGAAAATTTTTTGGGGTCAATATGTAATTTTTGCAAAATTTGTTATGGTTAAAATTACAAAATAACTCCAAAGGGTACCAAAGTGTTAATGGAGAATACCACAGGGTACCAAAGTGTCAAGTTTCAAACCACAGGGTACCAAAATGAAATAGGGTCAAACCACAGGGTACCAAAGTGTAATTTACCAAAAAATTTAATAGGCCTTTTCGTACTTGAATTTTCAGTACAAACCTTATCAGAGAGGCGATTCAGTTTGTCTCCTTAGAAATGTACTTTTATCTTTTTATCACCCCCAAATTTTGTCTCTCTCATTGCTTGGTTTTGGTCTCACCATTCCAAATATTAATCCAATAAATCTCAAATATCAATTACCATTAAAAATGTGTTATTTCTCTCTCTTATAAAAACTAAAATCAATCATCTATGGTAATTAATTGAATTATCACCTATCTTTTTTTTTTTTGGAGGGGGGTGCACATAATGATGACCTACCTGATTAATCTTCTTTAGTTTTGGTGTTTTTCTTCTATAGAGGATTTATTTTAAAGTTTTTCTAATTTTTGGTCCATTCTGTTCATCATGAAAAATAATAATTTTTTTAATAGTAACAGAAGTGCTTTTATTAAAACTCAAAATTTGAAAGAGAAAATTGTCCTTTAAAACTGCCCCAAATTATAATCATAATACTAATTAGAGTAAACTACCAATTCAATTACTAGATTATATAGGAGCACTACTAGTCTACTATTAGTTTAGTCACTCGATTCTTGAAATTATTGATTTAGCTGTAAAAAATTCAAGTCTTTTGAGAAACAATGAGGTACAGAAACGATATAAATAGACATTTTTAACCATATTTTAAAAAAAGAAAAGAACTTTTGAGAAGGAAGAAGAAGAGTGAATTAGGAGAGTATAGATTTTTTTCATTTTAGGAAGAAAAAACAAAATGGTAGCTGTGGAATTGATTAGGAAGTAGTGTACTAGTGTAGGGAAGGAAAGTTGACATAAACCAATAGAGTTGTGGTGTAGTGGCATCAATTAAATACTTTGAAAACATTATTGATTGGGTAGATCTGTTGTAATTTGTAAGTACTAACCTTATGACAAATCCACATTTGATGCTACTTGACCAGGTCCCTCTTGCTTGCTTCTTTTTCCTTTATCACCAATCTCAAATATAACATTGAATGGTCAAATTCACACTGTTTTTTTATTCTCTGGCTAAAAAGAAATCACACTGTTTTCACTTTTCTTATTGTGAATAATAGAAAGGAGGAGGAAGAAGGAAAAAAAAAGGGGGGAAATTTGTAGGACCATGAATGACATAATAGTCATAGCTAGGTGTATTGTATTATATATATAGCTAGTTTTCTCTTGTAATACTACTAAAAATCATAGGCATATATGGTCCCTCCCACTATGGTATGGGATTTTGGCTCTCAATCTTGGCTATCTCTCTCCCATAATAATAATAATAATTAATAACCTTTTTTTTGTAAAGCCATTTATATATGCCGTCCTTAGATTGCAATGCCAGATTCAAAAGAATAAACCCCCCTTTTTTTATGATGATGATATTCATTTTTGGAAAAGTGTAATCAGGTGATGGTATAAACATTTTTGGAATAAACACAATATTGTATATTGTGTTTGTACTTTTTCCCCTAAAATGATCTATATATACTGTAATTGTTTGATCTTTAAATCTTAAAAATATATATACAATTCAAATCTTAATCTTCTTTCAATCTTTAAATCTTAAAAGTTTGTGAGGAGTCAAATCTTATTATCTATGATAATGTCTACGTGTTTGAATTTTGTTGATAATATCATTGTTGGAATAATTTTACGCTCATTACTTATAAGATGTAAATTTGGTCATAAATAAATAAATAAAATACTTCATGGTCATACTGAACTTTTGGCCCATAAAAAACAAGGTCATGTATACTGAAAAATAATAACTTTATATGTTAATACATGATCAATTAGTTCAAGGGTAGCTACCCAATAAAAACTGATGAACTGAGTTGATTAGGTAAGCTCATCATAATTAATCCATGCACTTTGAATCCAAATGAATCAATCACGCATATTATGTGGTTAGTTATATTTATCTCTGATCTGTACATGGAGGTTGATTAATAAATTTGCAGGTAAGTTATATATAGTTGCATTATTATTTTTGTGGCTGCTAGTGTTGCTGAAATTCTTGTCATGTGTTGGGCAGGCAAGGAGCTTTTTCTTTGATTTCTTGAGTATTTTAAATTAGTTTTTAATTTGAGGGAAAGTAAAGGGCACATATTGATAGCAACCAGAGATAAAGATAAGAATAATAGTGGGTCCTTTAACATAAGAGGATGATAGTTATTGGACATGCATGCATAGAACACATATATCTCTTCATTAATTTAGAATATTTGAAATATGACAAATTCTTTAATATTAATTATTTAAATCAGATAAAATTATAAAANATATTGACCCCTAATATTTTCAGAATACCAATAGGTCCCTAGATACATATTATCTAGAGACTAAAATGAAAACTATAAAAAAATTTGGGGTCAAAACATAATATTTTAAAAATATAGGATAGAAGATAGAATTACAAAATAGTCCCAAAATATTTTTATAGTTTTTATTTTAGTCCCTAGATAATATGTATCCAGAGACCTGTTTGTAATTTTCCAAAAATATTGGGGGGTGAATACGTAATTTTTTCAAAATTATTATAGTTAAAATTACAAAATAACCTCAAATTCTAATTTCCATTAATTTTCTAACGGAATTAAAGCTTAGAGTAACAAAGTGTTAACTGAGAATGCTATAGGGTACCAAAATATCACTTTTTAAACCACATGATATCAAAGTGAAATATGACCAAATCACATAGTACCAAAGTGTCTAAATTTTCATATTGAAATTATTATTATTACTACTAGTATAATCCATTGATGCGCGCAATATGAGATTATCTCGCATGCTTGGTCGAGTCAATTTAATTCGCAATGATTAAATTCTATTGAAATAGTTGATTATATTAATCGTAAAATGTATACATCAAATGTCCATCAATTAGTTGTCACTTGTCAGTGACACCTTTTTTTTTAAAAAGTATATACTCTTTAGAAGAATTCTGTAATAATTTATACTTGCTATCTTATTACTAGAGATATCTATATTGTCCATATATAGTCTATTTACAATATTATTAGGCGATTAAATTCGGTTTATGATAGAGAAATAAGTAAATAACTATCTCACACAGTCTCGAGGTCAAACTCAAAATACAGGACACAGCTATTATTAGTACGGCCATTCGACATAAAATTTTGGATTGTTTACCTAATAACATAACAAGCTGATATGCTTTAGGGTGCATTTGGATTCAAGAGTTAAGGTAAAGGAGGATAAAGGAATGGGGAAGGTAATAAAGAAGAGGTAAAAGATTTGTGTTATAAATGAGGTTTTTAGTAAATTGTGTTTGGGAAAATGAGAGATAAAGGAGGAATTATGATGTGAAATTATTTTAAAGGGTATGTAATGATTGTGGTGGGTNAAAAGGTAAAAGATTTGTGTTATAAAGGAGGTTTTTAGTAAATTGTGTTTGGGAAAATGAGAGATAAAGGAGGAATTATGATGTGAAATTATTTTAAAGGGTATGTAATGATTGTGGCGGGTTGAAATAATAGTATTGGTATTTTAAATTTGTATAGGGGTAAAAATGGTAAAAATAAAGGAGGATAAAGGAGTGTTGTTTTTTTTTGTTTGTTTTGGTGTTAGTAAAGTGGTATGAGTAATGATTGCCTCGAAATTTGTGCTGAAGGAGGAAGTTAATAAAGGAGATTTTTGGAGTGGTAAGGTAAAGGAGGATGGATGTGTGAATGTGGGACCAAAATGTAATTTTTGAGTACTGAATTGTAAACTTTTAGGGACTAGATTATATATTTTTC
>QANZ01026049.1:103585-125635 GCA_003254925.1 Chamaecrista fasciculata | reverse complement strand
AATATTTTAGAGATCAAGTTATCAACTCGGCGATCTTTCAAGGACTAAATTATTAGTTTACTCTAAAAGTAATACATATATTTTTTATATAACTCATCAAAAGAAATTATATGTATATTCATATGGTAAGTTAACGAGGCTCTCGCATATGATAATTAATGTGGAATAATGGAGCATGTACGTAAGGCCAAGATGATTTTAGGCAATAGTTGTCGTATTTTACAGCTTGTGATAAAATATCATGGTGTGCGGCAGAGCCAGCATACGCCACTGTCATCACAATTCACATGCCTTCTATTCTATTTCTACCTCTTCCACTCTTCCTATATGTTTAAGGAAGGGAATGAGAAATAATATTTAAAAATAATACAGTAGTATTGTAGCTCTAACTAATATTGGTAGGAAGGAGATTGATTAGAAAAATGTGAGTGAGGTGAAATTGAGGAGGTAAATTATGAATAAGCATGATTGATTGGTGTGGAGTTTGTGGAAAAACGTGAGAGAGAAATAAAAGAGAAAGTGTATGATCCCAAAATCAAAATGTGTGATGAGATTTGAGACGCGTACACTCTATACACTCTGCTCCACATGCCTCTGCCCATTCCTTGTTGCCTTTTGCCCCAGCACTCTTCATTGAACTCTCAACTCTTCATCCCCTCCTTCTCCATTTTCCTCTCCATACCCTCATAATCATGCTACATCTATATATATATATATATATTAATCCTCTCTCTCTCTCTCTCTCTCTCTACAATTTACACTCTTCTTTCAGCTGCTTCTTCATGTATATATTAACATAATGATGACTTAGCGTTCAGTTCTAAGAATATTCAATTGAGATGTTTGAAAAAAAAGAGAATAAGAAAATCCTTCGATGCTTAATTAATATTAGGATTTATGAGTAAATCAAGAGAAATTAGGTGAAAATTAAGAGAATCTAACTTGAAATTAGGTGAAAAAAAATATTTATAATAATTAGGTGTGATTTGGACATCTCTATATATGTCTTGAAAAATTTGGAAAATAATGGGAGGATATGCGCAGACTCTACCAGTACAATCACTGACGGATGATTGCACCTTTAATTAAGAGGTACAAACAGTACTTAAAGACGATCAACTTAAGATATATCACTGGATATCACGTTTCAATTCTACCTGCTTTCCTCTGTTTCTTTCATCCAAACACATTGAAGTTTCTTTCATCTCTATAGATACTTCTTTAATTTGTGGTGCAACCATCTTTCTTTCTTCTCCAACCTCCTCTTAGGGTTGTCTCTCACAACCTTAACTAAAAAGGGACAAGAATATTGGTCATCTTATTGTCAAATGAAAGTAACTAGGTCACCCTCAACGAAATATCAATGTCTAGCATTAATGGGAGGCATTATGATGCAAGTATAAACAAAAAGCATGCTCCTTATAACAAAGATATATAATTAAGCAATAACCAATTACAGAACCAGAGACTACTATATATGATAGCTCTTCTTCCATCATTATTATACCAGCTTGATCTTATCTAGAACAGTTATATTTACATAATAGCCCACTCTGCTAAATGGGTTTCTTCATTATGTCCAAATCTACTACCATTTGTTTTTGTTGTTGATGACAAGAAAAGCATTGACCTCAATTTTTTGAGTCTAGGGACATGCATGCACATGCATTTCCATTTGGGTCCCTCTAAGAAGCTGCCTTTAATTCAGTTTATATTTTAGTTGCTTCATGATATCCTTCTCCAGGTAGCCATTCAATGGAGGACACATTAGACAGCAATTTGAGCATTTTGTGTGCATTATTTCATCATATATATATATATGTAAGGTGTTGTCAGATCATCAGAATCATCAACCTTTTGCACTTGCATTGAACAAAGTAATGTTTAAGTCATTTGGGCATGCATGTATGCAGATTATGTGTTGGTGTGTGTCCTGTCTGGTATAGGAATAATAATTGACCATGTTGTCTGTGGGTGAGATTCTTGATGATCTTCTTTACTCTCCTTTTGGAAAGATGGCCAATACTGTGAGTGACTATTATGGCACAAATTTTGGATTGGTTGAGACAGAGTGTTTATGTCTCACCCCAAAAAAATTAATCATGTGAGAGAGAAGTATATATATGTTTGACATGCTCCGAATTTCATTGGGCTATATATATAGATAACAATTTTGGTTAAATCTTTGCTAGTTAAATAACATTGATCTTTGTGCATGGACTACAGGAAAAAAAATAAAAAATCTCCTCACCTTGTCACTTGTCACGTAATTCTTAGTGGCATTCATTTTGGTTAAATCTTTGTCTATCCGTATAACAATTTAGATGAAAACTAATTCTATTTAGATTAAGAGCAAACAGTTAAAACTCTTTCAGTATTAACTCTAAAAAGCAAGCGAACATTAATTATCTCACTTAACATGCAATTCGTTTACTACTATACCAAACCATTGTTTGTTAGCAACATTCATTTTTCTTAGAGATCTCACTCATTTTTAAATCTAACCTTTCATTCAATCCAGTGAAAAAAGTTTTGTATATTTAAGGTTGGTTCAGACAGGCTTTGAAAATTACATTTCTTTTATAATTTTTTTGTTAAAAATACTTTTAGTGAGACGATGAAATCATTTTATGTTTTATGTTTAAATAATAAAATAAAAATAATATAAAAAAATTGAAGAATATGGACAAATATGAAAGAGATATATAAATATAGAACTTCAGTCCATAATTGTTTAAAATTATGTTAGAATGTTTTATAATTTTTTTCCTGAGCTTTTATAGAAGATTTTTTCAAGGGATTAAATATAACCGTGCAGTAACCGTCTCTCTCTCTCTCTACTTTTTTCTCTACCTTCTCTCTATATTCATCTTAACTTTTCCTTTCTCATTATCTAATTATAGGGAGTTACTCTATATTTGAGTAATTCCTCCCTGATTTTCGTTTTTTCTTTTTGTTTTGTTGTTTCAATAACTCAGATTTTTAGTCCCTTCTAGTTTGGTGGTGGTTATATCCAGATCTAATTCTGGTTTTGTCTAGATCTTTTCTGGTTCTGCTCTTTCTTCGTGAAAGATTTGTTTCCAGTACTAGATTGACTCCGATCTGAGCATCTATGCCACGAAGTTTTCGATCCGCTTTTAATTTTATGGTAAAGTCGATGGCCTCTACAACCATGAAGTTGAATTCTCTTCTGATGAAGAGGAAGTATAATAGTAAATGCTTTGTTGACAACACCAAGGTCGGTAATGATTTTCATCCTTTGGATATTGTTCACATAGGATCAGTTATGCATTTAATTGTTTTCTTAGTTCAAGAATTTTAATTTTTTCTTCATATGTTGTATCATATTTGAATTCTTTAAATTTTTGTAAATACCATTTGACTTTTCTATAATATATATTGATGCTTTTAAAAAATAGAAGATTTTTTCATAGAAGCCAAATATTTTTTTTTTAGCAAACCCAAATAAATTGACTTAGGAAGAAAAGTATACTTTTAGCCTTTTTAATACATTTTTTTTACAAAAGTCAATCCAAGCATCTTAGTTTCAAATAGAAATACTTTTGTAATTAAGGCTATGTTTGGAAGTTTTAGTGAGGATGGATAAGAGAAGACATTAATGGCCACTAATAGAGCAGAGGGGAGAGGATATTAATGGACTGAGTAGATATGTTGTTTGGGAGTTTTTAGTGAGGAAAAGAATGGACACTTGTTAATCTTGTTTGGAAATTATTAATAATGGAATGGAATGGAGTGGACACATGTTAATTTTGGTTAGTATAAAGATATAATTGTCATTTAAAAAAATTATAAAACTGTCAACTTCTTCCTTGGCATCCCAATTTGAGGGCCCGCAAAAATTGAGTTTTGAGGTGTTAAAGGGTGGTGTCCCTTCTTATCCGCTCCACTCTCCCCTAAAAAAACTTCCAAACATAATTTTTTTTACGTTTTGTCTCTTCCTCTCCTCTCCATTCCCTCCTTGACACCCCATCCAAACATACCCTAAAGCACTTTTTTTACAAAAGCCAATTCAAAGAGGCAATTACTAATTTTGAATCTCAATAAAGTTTTGCACGAAACGATATTTAGAAGTTGATGAGTTGGCAGCTTCTCAAATTTCCATGTCATCCTCGGGTTTACTTGGTCAAAATGTTACATTCTTTTAGTCTCACATCCAAGATTTTTGATTAAGTTGGACCAATCCTAAGACTTCTCTTTTTTGGCCAGAATCCTAAGACTTCTTTGGTGGTGTATACATACATATTTTGGTTTTGAAACAGCTTTGTTATCTTCGTTTCTATTTTGGTCAAGAAGAAACATCTTTGATCTTTGTTATCAAGTGAGTTTCTTTGGTGAAATCCACTAAACATCCCTGTGCTATGGCAGGCCCATTATTCTTGTCGATGGCCCATTTTTCACAGTGAAGCATGCTTCCTTAGGGCTTATATTGGGCCTTCAGTGATTTTAACAAATGGATTTATAGTTTGTTGTAGGGTTTTAAGTTCTTATCCATAGCCAATAATTACAGTTCTTTTTTGTTTTTGATACATAATTACAGTTCTTAAGAAAGAACAAAACGGCGCCTTCGGGAATTTCCATTTCCAGTTCGTCTTCAATCTTCCCGAACCCCAAAACCCTATAAATTTTTCATTTCCCTCAAAATCAAAAACCCTTGATTCCCTCGCCTCCACTTAAACCCTAGAATGACTCAACCAACTCACACTCTGCAAAGACTTCACTCAACCTAACTTCCTACTAGTCAGCTTACTGCCATAGCCATGTCTGAGCTCGAAGCTTCCCTCTCCGACAAGAAGAAGAAGAAGAAGCATCGAAACAAAGACGAAACCGCTGACGGTGACGCTGCTGCCGATTCCGATTTCTTGATCAAACCTCAAAGCTTCACTCCACCCGTCGACACTTCTCAATGGCCGATTCTCCTTAAGAACTACGACCGCCTCAATGTGCGAACCGGACACTACACTCCCGTTCCCTCCGGTTTCTCCCCGCTCAAGCGTCCTCTTCCCGAGTACATCAAGTACGGTATCATCAATCTCGATAAACCTTCTAATCCATCTTCTCACGAGGTCGTTGCTTGGATCAAACGGATCCTCCGGGTCGAGAAAACGGGTCATAGCGGCACGCTCGATCCCAAGGTCACCGGAAACCTCATAGTCTGCATCGATAGAGCCACGCGCTTGGTGAAATCGCAACAAGGTGCTGGGAAAGAGTATGTATGTGTCGCGCGTTTGCACTCTGCGGTGCCCGATGTTGCTAAGGTGGCTCGCGCGCTCGAAACGCTTACCGGAGCTGTTTTCCAGCGGCCACCGTTGATTTCGGCGGTGAAGAGGCAGCTTAGGATCAGGACGATATATGAGAGTAAGCTTCTTGAGTACGATGCAGATAAGCATTTGGTTGTGTTTTGGATATCCTGTGAGGCAGGTACGTATGTGAGGACTCTGTGTGTTCATTTGGGTTTGATTCTTGGTGTGGGAGGGCATATGCAGGAGCTTAGAAGGGTGCGTTCTGGTATTTTGGGTGAGAAAGATAATATGGTGTCTATGCATGATGTGTTGGATGCACAATGGGTTTATGATAATTTTAGGGATGAGAATTTCTTGAGGAGGGTCGTTATGCCTTTAGAAGTGCTGTTGACGAGTTATAAGAGATTGGTTGTGAAGGATTCTGCTGTTAATGCGATTTGCTATGGAGCAAAGCTAATGATTCCTGGATTGTTGAGGTTTGAGAATGACATTGAGGTTGGGGAGGAAGTGGTGCTCATGACAACCAAAGGTGAAGCGATTGCTTTGGGAATAGCAGAGATGACAACTGCTGTGATGGTTACTTGTGATCATGGTGTGGTGGCAAAGATCAAAAGAGTAGTTATGGATCGAGATACATATCCGAGGAAATGGGGTTTAGGACCAAGAGCTTCCATGAAGAAGAGAATGATTGCAGAAGGAAAGCTAGATAAGCGTGGGAAGCCAAATGACAATACTCCTCAGGAGTGGCTAAGGAATCAGGTTTTACCGACTGGTGGGGATTCTGTAATTGCCGGCATGGCTGCTTCATCTGAGCAAAATGACGGCAAAGAGACTGCTATGGTGGAAAAGGAAAAGACTGAGAGTAAGAGAAAAATATCTGAAAGCAATGACAGCCCTGTTGCTCTTCCTACTAAGAAGGCCAAATTTGAAGAAATTGAAGAGGCTGAAAGAGTAGAAAGAGTGAAGATCAAGAAGGTAAAAGAGGACATTGTAGAGATTGAAGTTGATAAGAAAGAGAAGAAGAAAAAGAAAAAGAAGGATAAAGAGGCCTCATCTTTGGATGAGGAAAAATCTGACACGGAGAATAAGAAGCACAAAGAAGAGGTCGAGGCTCCTTCACCGAATGCAGAGAAATCTGAGAAGAAGAAAAAGAAGCACAAAGAAAACACTGAAGCTGCTTCACCTGATAATGTCAAGTCTGAGAAGAAGAAAAAGAAGAAGGAGAAAGATGCTGAAAATAATACTAGTGAACAACCTACGGAGATCACTAATGGAAAAGCTGGTGGTGATACTAGTCACAGTGAGAAGAAGACAAAGAAGCATAAGAAGAAAAACGAAGATGCTGAGGAAGAATAAGTTAAAATATACGAGTTGTTTTTGAAGTAATTGAATGTTGACTGTATTGATCATCTTTCGCTATTTCACTCCCTCTAGTATGATAAAATTTCCTCCACATCTAGATTTTGTTTTTTCTCATTGTTTATCACAACTGTGCTTCTGAAATCCCGTGGTTTGATTAATCTTTAAACCTTGGGTTGCCAATAGTCTGAAGATCCGCATCCAAAGACTTAGGTTGGTAAATTCTGATGCACCCTTGCATTGCCCAAATATCAAGCATCCGATCCATTCATGTGTCTGTGGTTCCTAGTGTTGCCTGCTTGTTGAATTTCACTACTGAATTCTCTTAACCCATTACTAATTACTAGTGCCCTCAGGTCTGGCCTTTGTTTTTTTTTTTTGAACTGACTGGCCTTTGTTCTGTTTGCTGTTAGTCTGCAAATTGGAAAATGTTTTTTTTTTTTTCTCTAATTCTTCAGCCGAGTCGTAAATTATATTCTGCTTCACATAAAAGCTGCTGTGTCCACTAAAAGGCTTCTTAATATTGGATCAACATTGAAATTTCATAAGGAAACACTTTCAACATTGACCCAAATTTATATGACACTATATTATGCGTAGTACTTCCTTCTGTTATGATGATCCAACACATCCTACACTACTGTGCTACATGGAAACACCATGAAATGGTTGAGCAGTTTATTTGAACTTTCGGTTTTTTCTAGGAGAATGCATCTTCAAAAAATTGACCAAAGGATTTCAAGTGACAAAAGAAAACCATATTGCAAACAGTATAAGAGTACCATGAGAAAAGATGCACCACAGAATCTTCAATAAAATGAAATGCAGTCAAATCATTGAATGATTCACTTTCATCAGTGTCATTCAAGGAAGCTTGCATGAGTGGTGACGTTGCAATGCGTCCGTTAGACTGTTACTGTTGCTTCAAGATTTTCTCCTATCAGTTGATTAGATGGCAAATCAAATCTAACCCGGACATCATTTGACTATCAGCTGATTTTGATGTAATTCGGATGAATTGTGCTGGTACATGTACTTATTTGTGTTTAAAGCAATTGCAGTGAGGAATTTATTACACAGTCACATTCTGCTTAGTGATTACAATTAAATTATGCAAATGATTAATTCAACAGCCACTCATTGAAGATTACGTTTAATGTGATTTTAAACATGCTATTTAACTTGTTTACACTGTTTATCAAAATAGATGTAGCATCAAGGGAAATTGGTTTAATTTATTTGAGAACATTCGAATATGTTGATTTCACTTTTTTAACCAATGGAAATGCTAAGGCATTAGGATTTGTGATTTATGCTAATTCGTAGAAGCCTTCTAATAATTATAGATTTCAACAACACAATTCACATGTTTGTTAAGAGAATAATAATCAAAAGCGTTTATGAGTAACACTTGCAATATTAAGTGCACCTCAAATATGTTTCCCATTCAAGTAAAGCAGATTTACTATCTCATAGTTGCTTCATTGATTTCCCCTTAAAAGAATTAAAAGTAAAAGGACCTAATATATGACGATAAGCACAAATGCAATCATAAACATGTATATAATATAACATGACTCAAAGTGAAATTCAAACCAAAGCATTTTATGAAACTCATCATTATCTCTTACATTGAAATGCAATCTCCTCCCAGTATGCTTCTTTCTGGGACATTTGAACACTTTCTGCACAAACTCTGCTACATTTAAACCAGAATAGAAATGCTTGAGTAGCTCAATGCTAACCGATGGATTTCTAGAAGAAAACATCTTCAAAAAATCGGCCAAAAGGTTTTTGGATGCATATAGTGATGAAGTAAAACCAAACTCTGCGCCAGTAAGGGTTGATCCAGAGGATTGTCACCAATGTCAAAAGCACCACAACATAAGATGCACCAAAACTGCAATAAAATGCAGTCAAATCAATGGGAAACTCACTTCCTTGTGTGTCATTTAAGGGTATTTCCAGAGTTGGTGGTTCTGCAATGCGTCTATTAGTGTTGCTCCACCACAAATATGGATTCCCTTTGTAGTTGCTCTCATCAAAGTTGGCAAACTGTCCTTGATCAGGTGCTCTACCAGACAAGTTGTTGAAGGACACGTTGAAGATAGATAAGAAGTGCAAGTCTTGCAATTGAAGAGGGATCTCACCAATCAAGTTGTTGTAAGAGAGGTCTAAGCTCTCAATCTGTGACAGATTGTGCAGGCTTTCTGGAATGGTTTCACTCAGATGATTGTGTGACAAATTCAAAGCATAAAGGGCTTGTAAGAATCCTATTTGATGTGGAATCTTTCCTGTCAGTTGATTGGATGACAGATCTAGTGTTGACAAATGTTCATCGCCTTTGTAGGATAGGATTAAACCTTTTATCACCAACTCTACTTCATGTAGACTATAAGAAAGAGACAAATCGAATTCTGAAGATTCTTGATGTAAGTAAAAGTGGAAATTATAATAGTAATAAAAAAAATCTCTAGTTTCTTCTCCCATATAAAAATCTTCTCCCATATAACTATAAGAGTTATCTCCCGAGTCTTTGCCAAAGGACATGTTACTGAAGCATGAAGGTATGGGTCCAATGAAATTATTATGTGACAGGTCTAAGATGTTGATGGAACTTAGTTGACACATTTGATTGGAAAGTTGACCCTTTAGTTTATTATTTGCCAACAAAAGGGAATTTAACCTTGGAAGTCTATAGAAGCTCTCTGGAATAGCTCCTGTAAACTTGTTGTAGCTCAAATCAATCGCTTCGACAATTGAGGAGCCCTTTGATAATATTTTAGGTATTCTCCCGCTAAGACTATTCGATCGCAAATCAACGAAGCTTAGTGATGTTATGTTGAAGATGCAAGAGGGTACTTCACCCAAGAATCTATTGTGAGATAGATCTAAAACTTCAAGGTCATCATTTTTGCACAAATCCAATGATATTTTACCTTCAAAGTTATTGCGTGAAACACTTAGAAATTGTATGTCGGAAATGAGTATCCACCTTGGAAGCATGCCTGAAAAGTTGTTGCTGGATATATCCAATGCCCTTAAACTTGAAAAATGTCCGCCTTCAAGTGTTCCATTGAATTGATTATTATTTGCCACCAAAATTTCCAACGATTCCAAATTCATAGGTGTAGAGAATATATTCCCCTGCAAATTATTGTCTGATATGTCCAAATATGCTAACGAAATGCATTTGCGAAGAATATCTTTTGGAATTTCGCCTGAAAAACTGTTATAGGACAAATCCAAAACAGTTAAGTTTGACATCTCTCCAATGGAAGCAGGAAGGTCACTATCAAACATATTCCTCGAGACATCAAAGTATTCCAAATGTGAAAGGAAATGTCCTATGTTTATAGGGAGCTTTCCTTTAAACTTGTTAAATGATAATCGTAGAACAAGAAGTTGATCTATCGGTTGGTGTAGATCTAGATCAGATGGCGATGGAAGAAGTAATTCAGTGAAAGAGTTGTGATGCAAGAATAGATGTGTCAATCTGGAGTTGTTCACAATCAACCAACTGGGAAACACACCAACAAGGTTATTATTTGAGAGAACAATGAATTTCAAGTGATGCTGGTGCAAAAGGAAGGTAGGAATACTTGTTGAAGGTGAGCTCAACAGAGAGTAAGAGAGGTCGAGATATTCCAATTGAAATGAAGGGATCCAAGGGGAATTTTCGGTTTCAACTTGGAATGCTTTGGTATCACTATATATATATGCAAGTGATAACACCTTGAGTTTCGAATTGTTAGCCAAGGAGCTCAATGGGAACAAGCCTTCAAAACTGTTATAAGAAAGGGAAAGGAACTCGAGGGACACAAGGGGAGAAAACAAAGATGATGGAATGCTTCCACTTAAGTAATTCCATGAGAGATCAAGAGCCCGAAGTGAGATCAAATTGGGAAGGCATGTATTCTCCAATGTTTCATTAAGAAGATTGTGTGAGAGATCCAGCTCATGGAGTTGCGTCAATTTGCATAAACCTTGTGTGAGAAAGTGAAAAATAATAAATTCTTTGGAGACCAATTCATTTGTGGTCAGGCTGTAACTTGTAAGTGGAGGCTAGTAGAATTAATTAATTAAGTTATTCATATCCATACCTGAGTCATTTTTTAGAACCCCAACAATTCCAGCAATCCCATCTTTAAGGAACAGATGTTTTAGAGCAGGGAGAGCAACCAAATACTTGAATATGTTCGTGTCCATCTCAGGATTCATACTTAAATCTAGAGTAGTCAACTTTTTTAACTTGGACAAAGAATTAATATCTGCAAGTTTTGAAACCACAATATATTCATTGAGTCAAAAATTAAGTGCTTCTTATCACAAATCACAATATATATATATATATATATATGTGCTTATGTAAATTAACACTCCATAATTGTAATATTTATTTTAAAAATAAATGATAAAAAAATTGCTGCTTTAAATTTACAATTTTGATCTCAAAAGAGCACATCATGACGCGTCTTGTTCTCTTCATCAAAGGTCCTCATATTTATAAAGCTTCAAAAGGATTTCGTGTTCTCAAGGATTATGCCTAATAATTAACTTACACATGCACATATTAAATTATATATCAAAGGTCTGCCAGCCACAAGTGGATTAAAAAGTTGAGTCCCGTAGCTCCAATTTTTAAAAACTTAATAGCTCAAAAAATTATTGAAGTGATAGTGAATGAGCATAAATTTGTACGTTAAGTTTTGAAACTAATTGAATATATCAATATTTTTTCTTAATTTCTGGAATTTATGAGGACTATATTTTACAAACTAAACGTTTCATACCTTCAACTGTTGGGGAGGGGCTGAAAATGTCACAGCCACTTAAATACAACTGCTCCAAGCTTTGTAAAACGGATAATTCTAAAAAACAAAAGTAGTGCGAATGAGGAAAAAAACGTAGGTCAGTCCAAGAATTTTCAAATATATTATATTAAATAGATAAATAGATATGTATGTATATATATATATACTCAAACCTGCATTACGTACCATGGACAGGAAAGCGTCCAATTATACCACAATAGGCAAGATTCAAGTTCTTCAGAGATGTGAAAACAGTGAGAAATTTCATGATGCTCTCGTCCAAGTAATTGTAACTAAGATCTAAGCTCTCCAACATTGTGAATATTCCAGCTTTAAGAAGATAAATTCAAAATTATATCAATCGAACTACTGATAGTAATTAATCACCACAAACTATGAATTATGATATTAATGATCTATACAAACAAGTAGGTTTTTAAAACACTCGAGCATATATAGTTATAGGATCACAAGATTTCAAATAATCAAATCTTTGTATATATTTTATAAAAAAACAAATATCATCAAACACAATTACACAAAGATAAAGTGCATTGGAGTCTATGAAGTATGAACATTTCATTTTGATAGCGTGTTACTGTGTTGGATACGTGTTCGTATTCAATACTCGTACAATACTCATACGACACATATTTATAAATTTAAGAATATAAAATCAATTTTTTGTAATTTTAATCTGACAAACAATAAAAAAATAATGAAACATATGATATATATTATGAATAAATGTAATAGTTTTTAAAATAATTTATATATATAAATATATGTCGTGTCGTGTAATGTAATTTTAAGAATTTAGCGTGTCGGTGTATTCATGTCAGTATCATATCTTTCGTCCGTGTCAGTGTCACGCTTCATAGATTGGGGCCGATAGCTACTTTTTCATTTTTATAAAATATATATATATATATATATTGTATTTTGTTTAATTTATTCCCACATAAGTGATGTTATTGCTTATGAATTAGTTCACACTGTACACATGGAGAAAGGCATACATGCAAGAACAAAAAGAGGGGATAAAATGTGGTCACCATATATATCTATCTATACTATATTATATGTGTGAGAACCTTTTTGGCTGGTCAAAAATAATTAAATTAAAAATTAAAAAAAATAAAAAATGAACATGTGGAACTTGATAATTGGCTAACTATATAGATAATGGGAGAGAGAAAGTATGAGATAGAATTTAAGAAAGTAAAAACTTATTATTTGGTCTTTTACTTTTAACACTTCTAATGATTTAGTCGTTGAATAATAGAAATATACTATTTAGTCACTGAATAACTACAAATGTCAAATCAAACGTTAACGGGCACGAAAAACCCCTAATATATTATATAGCTAGGGATGGAGACAGAAAAATATTATAGAAAAACCAATTTTCTTTTAAAATAATTATTATATTATATATAAAATTATTTAATTAATATTTAATATATATTTTTAAACGGATATTCAATAAAAATTTAAAAAATATAAAATAATAATAATATAAAGATATGAAATTTTACTTTTTTAAATTATACACAATTTTTAAAAAATAAAACACCATCAATGTATACGTACACCAAATATTAGTAATATAATTTATTCATATTTAATTTAATAAAAATTAATTATTTTGTCCTCATACTTTATCTAAATTGTTATGGGGGAGCATTTGTTAAGCTTAGAAGACTTTGAAATTAATCAAGCCATATAGTTGAAGGGAGTTATTTGTATTTTTTTCAAACAATTTTGATATACTTTCAGAACATGCAACTATCATCAGTATATATGTTCAAATTAATTACAAAGAACAATCATGCATTTTAATTATAATCAAATCTGGTTAAGAATGATCGATGCCATGTTTGTTTTAGTAATTATTAAAATTAATTTTCTTATGAATTATTGACATTTATAAGGATTATATACATAATAAAATACACGTGTGCGCGTACCTTGAACCAGTGAAGGGCGAAAGGAACTAACGGGCGTTTCGTACATAGATTGAAAAAATAGACCCGGAATTAAGAGTTTCGATATAGACTAATCATGCGTTTAGTACGTGGATTAAAAAACTAGGCCCGGAAATATTGTAGTCCCAGGAGTAGCATAATTTTCTAAAATAGCTATTTTTTTAATCTCACCTTAGGGGGTGAGATTAGTCTAATCCCATGGGATAGGATTATTTTGGTCCACCTAAAATAACTAATTTACCCTCATTAAACTTAACTAATTAAATTTTGTTCTACAAACTCTTTCCATCTCTCATATAATTTTATTCTCTTTGTCAAACGTAACTAATTAAGTTTTATTTTGACAATTATAGTTATATTTTGAGCGATGATTTTTTTAAACTATTTTTTAATTTTAAGAATTATGACATTATGTTTTGAAATCGTATTTTCTTGATAAATCATCGATGATGTAAAAACAAAGAACATTTTTACAAAGTATTCTTATTAATTGTTTTGGAGAATTTTTGCATTTGACAAGTTATTATTTGAGAATAAAAAGTGAATGGCTTGTTTGGAAAAATGTCAAATATTCCCATGATTATGAAAGTTGAATAAAACACAACATTGTAATATTCATAGGAATATTGCAAAATAATTCTATGACTATTTTAACTCATCCAAACAAATATTTTTATATTCATGGGAATCATATTCTTGGGAATCACCAGGAATATAATTCCCGGGAATGAAAAAATAATTTGTGTACCAAACGCCCCCTAATAATTAAGATTATTGTTGTGACTTAAATCTTGAAATTAAAGCAAATGTTTTTAAGATTTAAATCGATATATACAACTAAGGGTGACAATTTCAACCCATTATCCACCAACCCAACCACAAAATTAACCAACCCAACCATTTAGATAATGGGTCAAGATGGGTTGGGTCCAAATTGACCCATTAAAATTTGGGTTGGGTTGGGTAAAACCCATGGGTTACCCAACTCAACCCAAATTTGCATCAAAACTAAGTAGTTTTAATATGAGAGGGGTTGAATATGCAATTTCATAAATTTTTGCAAAAAGTACAAAATGCCCCCCAAAAAATTTCAAAATTTACAAAAACGTCCCTAAACCATAATATTTGAGGACTAAAATGAAAATTATAAAAAAAAATTTGGACCAAAATTGTAATTTTGAAAAATATTAGAAAAAGGCTAAAATTACAGATTAGTCCTAAATTTGAAAAAAAAATGCATTTTAGTCCCACCAAACTGTGAGTTAAGTGGAAGGAAGATGAATTTTGCAATTTTTTGCAAAAATTACATAATGCCCTAAATATTTTCAAAATTTACAAAAAAGTCCCTAGATCATGATATTTGAGGACTAAAATGGAAATTTTTTTAAAAAATTGGGGTCAAAATGTAATTTTCAAAAATATGAAAAAGGTGGAAACTGTAAATCAGTCCAAAATCTGAATAAAAATACTATTTAGNTGAACTTTATATGACAGACGAGAGAAATATGACCAAATTCAATAGTTTGCAACCAAAATGAAATATTTTACTAACATTTAGGTCCAAAATGAAATAATTTGCCAACATTTAAGACTAATTTAAACATTTTGAAACACAATGGAGCAAAATAAACATTATGGCATATATTTAGGACCAAAATAACCCTTTGACCAGTGATTTAAAACCCGGACCGACCCGCCCGGGTCAACCCGGAACCCGGTGACCCGGGCATTAGGCCGGTCCGGGTGAGGCTTTTACCCGCTTGCAATCGAACCGGGAGAGACCCGGTTTGCACCGCCAGTTTTTTTAAAAACCTGTGACCTGAACCGGCAATTGACCCGTTTTAATCTTTTTTTAAGTTTTTTTTTCTTAGTTTTCCTTATTTAAGTACTTGAAATTAAAAATTTGGAAACTAGAGAACGCGATAAAGTTGTTATTTGAGTAAACTAATAATTTGGTCCCTAAAAGATCACTGAGCTAACAATTCGGTCCCTACAAGATTGAAATGTCCAATTTAGTCCCTGAAAGATCAAAATGATATACTTTTTAGTCCTTGAATATTAAAATGGTATATTATTAAGTCCATAAAAAAGACTAATTAGTATATTGTTTTGACCTTTCAGGGACTAAATTGTATATTTCAATCTTTCAGGGATCGAGTTGTTAGCTCAGTTTTCTTTCAGGGACCAAATTGTTAGTTTAATTTTGTTATTTAAATACTTTAAAATTAGAATTAGAAGTGTTGTTTGGGTATTTTAATATGTATATTAGTATATATTATTATTTTTTTTAATTTGACCGGGCCAACAATTAACCCGATTGACTCGACGGTTGAACCAATGACTCAGTGACCCGAGCCCTTGACCGGGTCAATATCCAGTCCGGTTACTAAAACATTGTGTTAGAGTGACCAACTTTGTCAAATATTGCATAACTGGGAGACCAATATGGAACGAAAAATAACTGGGGGACCAATTTGAAACACTAAACATAACTGGAGGACTAAAATAGGACTTTGCCTATTTTTTTCGAACTCGGTACTTGCATTGCGTGTATTACTGAGTCGTGTTTCTTCTCTTTCTTCGCAACTTCTTCCTTCGGCATTTTTATGAATATAGTCCCATATATATATATATATTCTTTTCTTTATTAAACAGTAAAAATAGTTTTTTTATTATATTTATAATTTTTTTAATTCCTAATTTTTCTTCAAACTTCATTATATTTGTGTAGAAGTTGTAAATTTAAAATAGATGAGAGGTGTACCTACTATACTGTGTGATATTACTAATAAGATTGTGGTGCTCTTTCAAATCCATTCACTAAAACAGAGCACTCTGTTCCTTCAACCATACGTCTCATCCCTTTTTTTTTTCCTACTTACTAACTAACTATGATATGAAATTATGAATGCATTCAAATGAAGACAAAAGCTATTTCATGGCAAAAATTTATCACAGGAATCCTCATGATGACAAAAGTGATTTTTATGTGTAGGATTACTAACTAATTGTTAGTTAGTTAGTTGGAGATAGTTGTACCAATTTGCAATTAGTTGAAATATTGTTGTACTAGTTTGTTATTTTAGCAGCTAAGCTATGTGATATAAATAGCTTCGCGTTCTCTGTATTTCACATCCAGAAATAATAATAATATTTTCTGCTACTTTACTCTTTACTTCTCTGTTCATGGAATCAGAGATGAACTTTGCTGGTACATGTATTTATTTGTGTTTAAAGCATTTGCAAATGATTAATTCAGCATTCTGTTTACGATTAAATTATGCAAATGATTAATTCAGGAGCCACTCATTGAATATTTCGTTTAATGTGATTTTAAACATGCTATTTAATTTGTTTATACTGTTTATCAAAATAGATGTAGCATCAAGTGAATTTGGTTTAATTTGTTTGAGAAAATTCGAATATGTTGATTTCACCTTTTAACCAATGGAAATGCTATTGCTAGGGCATTAGGAGTTGTGATTTATGATCATTCATAAAAAACTTCTAATAATTATAGATTTCAACAACACAATTCACATGTTTGTTAAGAGAGTAATAAACTAATAATCAAAAGCGTTTAAGAGTAACACTTGCAAGTTGCAACATGATAAAACAGTCAAAGACGTACTTAAGGGTCATTAGAAAAAATCTGATAAACGTATTCTACAAGATCTTCAGTCTTTTCGTGTTGTTTGGAGTTGGACCATTTATCTCATTAGATCCCTTTAACTAACTTACATTCCTCTCTATATCACAACTTTCCTCATAATGTTCCCTTTCTTATAAAAACATTTGATACAATATTCAAAATTTATTCAATTTTAAATTTGATTTCAATAATTTAAGGTCTTTAAACTGAATGTTTTTGTTTATATATATATATATATATTTAAGATTTATCTTCAAAAACTTCTATCAGAATTTCATAAAATTGGACCTTTTAACTGGGTGAGCTAGATTGACTCGTTTTGATACTAAAAAAAATTATATTTAATTCTAAAGTATTCAATACTAAATCTAAGTTTTTAAACTTGTATTAAAAATACACATTATAAGGATTAAAGATGCAAGAAGGTGAAAAAGCCCAAGACTGTGGTGCTCTTTCAAATTCATTCGGAAAAATAAAAAACACTCTTTTCCTTCAACCATCTCCTCCCATTTCTTCTACTTACTAACTGTGATTTGAATGCATGGCCAATTGGCCATGTACTTGTGTTTAAAACATTTTCTGCGGGGACTTTATTAATCAGTGAGATTCAGTCAATTAGGCAAATGAATAAATTCAAAAGCCATTCCTTGAAGATATCTTTTTATATGATTTGAAACTACAAGTCCTTTAAATTATTTGTGTTGTTTATCAAAATATATGAAGCATAAAGGGAAACTAATTTGATTGAGAAAATTCAAAAATGTTGATTTCACTTTTTTGACCAATGGAAGTGCTTGAGCATTAGGATTTGTGATTTGTGGTAATACATAAAATCCTTCCAAAAATTATAGATTTCAACAATGTGAGCCAAGTGGTTCTGGTTGTTCAAAGTTTAACAATCAAAAGCTTGTCTGAGTAACACTTGGACTGTTAAGGACTATTTACTGCACCTAAAATACTAGGTAGTTTATGTCTCCCATTCAAGCAGCAATCCTATCTGATAGTTGCTTTATTGATTTTCTTAAAGGATTTGAAAGAAATATACTTGCATTATTTACTATATGACGAAATGCACAAACGTATTCATACACATGCATATATAACATGACTTAAATAACAATCACAATGAAATCACATTCAGTCAATTGAGATACCAATATTGACTGACTCTAAAATATTGAACTTCAAACCAAGTATGCTTCTTTTGGGGACGTTCGGACACTCCCTTGCACAACTCTGCTACATGTAAACCAGAATGAAAATGCTTGAGCAGCTAATTGCTAGCCATGCATGATAGATTTCTAGAAGAAAACATCTTCAAAAAATCGACCAAAAGACTTTTGGATGCATATAGTGATGAAGTAAAACCAAACTCAAGGGTTGATCCAGAGGATTGTCACCAATGTCAAAAGCACCACAACATAGGATGCACCAAAACTCCAATAAAAATGCAGTCAAATCAATGGGAAATTCACTTCCTTGTGTGTCATTTAAGGGTATTTCCAGAGTTGGTGGTTCTGCAGTGCGTCTATTAGTGTTGGTCCACCATAAATTTGGATTTCCTCTGTAGTTGCTCTCATCAAAGTTGGCAAACTGTCCTTGATTAGGTGCTCTACCAGACAAGTTGTTGTAGCATACATTGAAGACAGATAAGTAGTGCAACTCTTGCAATTGAGGAGGGATTTCACCAGTCAAGTTGTTGTAAGAGAGGTCTAGGCTCTCTATCTCCTTCAAGTTGTGAAGGCTATTTGGAATGGTTCCATTCAGATGGTTGCGTGATAAGTTTAGAGCACGAAGGGCTTGTAACGATCCTATCTGGTATGGAATCTCTCCTGTTAGTTGATTGAGTGACAAATCTAATCCTGACATGTGTTGAAGAATTTGACCTCTGTATGAGAGGGATGAACCTTTTGTCACAATCTGCACTACATCTTGGCCATAAACATTTATTATACCACCAAGATATGCTATTGTCAAGGACATTGAATAGTTGCCAAAGGACATGTTATTGAATCATGAAGGCATCAATCCAATGAAGTTATTATGTGAAAGATCCAGGATGTTGATTTGTTGTAGCTGACATATTTGACTGGGAAGTTGGCCCTCCAATTGATTATTTGCCAATGCAAGAAGTGCCAAGTGTGAGAGTCTGTAGAAGCTCTTAGGAATAATTCCAGAAAATTTGTTATCGCTCATATCAATGCCTTCTAATGAGGAGCTGTTTGATGATATTTCTGCAGGTATGGTACCAATAAAACTATTTGATCGCAAACTAATGAAATGTAATGATGTGGAATTGAAGATGCAAGGAGGTATTTCCCCAGAGAATCTATTATGAGATAAATCTAAAACTTGAAGGCTGCCATTTTTGAACAAATCCGCTGGTATTGTACCTTCAAAGTTATTGCCTGATGCACGGAGAATTAATGTTGCAGAATTGACAATCCAACCAGGAAGCTTGCCTGAAAAGTTGTTGCTGGATAAATCCAATGCCAATAAACTTAAGAAAAACCCACCTTCAAGCGTTCCATTGAATTGATTGTTATTTACTAGAAGAATTCCCAAAGACCTCAAATTCATAGGTGTAGAAAATATATTCCCCTCCAGATTATTATATGATACAATCAAAGATTCCAATGAAATACATCTAAGAATGTCTTTCGGTATTTTGCCTGAAAAATTATTATGGGACAAATCCAAGTCGATCAAGTTTGACATCTCTCCAATGGAAGCAGGAATATCACCTTCCAACATGTTGCCTGAGGCATATAAGGATTTTCAATTTGGAAGGAAGTATCCTATGTTTATAGGGAGCTTCCCTTGAATCTTTTTATTGGATAAGTCCAAATAACTTTGTTGATCAAGTGGTTGGTATAGGTCAGATGGCAGTTGAAGGAATCCAGTTAAAGAATTACCATATAGTGAGAGATAAGTCAATCTAGTGTTATTGACAAGCAACCAATTTGGAAATACACCAACAAGGTTATTATTTGCAAGATCAAGGTATTTCAAGTCATGTTGGTATGAAAGGAAGGTGGGAAAAGTTCTTGAAGGTAAGTTCACCATAACATTAGAGAGCTCCAGATGTTCCAATTGAAATGAAGGGATCCGAGGGGGATTTTCAGTTTCAACTTGAAATTTTTTGGGATCACTACTCGAGGAGAATCCTCCAAGTGATAACACCTTGAGCTTTGAATTGTTAGCCAGTGAGTTCAATGAGAAACCTTCAAAATTGTTATGTGAAAGGGAAAGATGATCAAGGGATACAAGAGGAGCAACCAAAGATGATGGAATGCTTCCATTTAAGGAATTGTACGAGAGATCAAGAACCCGGAGTGAGGTCAAATTTCCAAGACACGTGTTTTCCAAAGTTCCTATAAGATCATTGTTTGAGAGATCTAACTCTTGGAGCTGTGTCATTAGGCATAAACCTAGAGTGATGAAAGAAAATAATTAATTTTTTTTGGAGATCACAAATGTTACACTAGTGAGCGGAGGCTACTAGAACTGAGATATTCATATGAATATATTCAAGGGTATAACACATACCTGAGTCATTTCTTACAACCCCATCAATTGCAATTCCAAAAAAACTAAATGATAGGAACAGATGCTTTAGAGCTGGGAGAGCAACCAAATACTTGAATATATTTGTGTCCAGTGAATTGATGTTTAAATGCAGAGTACTCAACTTCTTTAACTTGGACAAAGAATTAGTATCTGAAAGTTTTTAAGGCACACTAGTGAGTAAAAATTGAGTGCATCTGATCCCAAATCAAACTTCACTTTGTCACCCCCCACTCTCCCCAAAAAACAGACGAAAGCTCATACCTTGAACAGTTGAGGAGGGGCTGCTAAGAAAATTGACACTCAGATCTAACACCTCCAAGTTTCGTAAAGCTGATAATTCTAGAAACAATAAAAGAGAAAGCAAATTAGAAATAGTAAATCATTTCATTAATAAAATGGATATATACATTGCATGTGCGCATCCACACGCACCTTGGATAGGAAAGGATCCCCCTATAGAGCAATAGGACAGAATCAAGTTGTTGAGGGATGTGAAAGCAGTGAGAGGTTTCATGATGCTCTCGTTCAAATATTTGTTGTTACTAAGATCTAAGGTCTTCAACATAATAAATGTTGATTTTCTTCTACCATCTTTAACAAAATAGTCATAAAATATCATTTCAAATAATTACTTTATAAGAATAATTTAATCACCTAGAATTAAAAGAAAAAAAAAACACATTTTGGAATCAAGAGAAAGAGTGTACCTTGAATGCCAATCAAACCCTCAAAACAATTGTAGGACAAGTTAAAGGTTGTCAAGTGCTTGAAGGACAATAAGAGAGACATGTTAAAGCTACTTACAGAGCTTGAACAAGGATAGTGAGTTAAATTGTGAAGAGAGAGATGGATGATTTGAGCTGATGAAGGATCACAAGTGACCCTCTCCCAACCACAGCTATCACTGTTAAGATTGTCAGAGACCCATGAAGGTAAAAAAGAAGAGTGAGATCCATGGAAACATTATTAATATTATTTTGTTGCATTAGAGAAAGCTTGATATCAAGTAAGCCTCTTTTCTCTTCTTCCAACCAACTTTTGGTGCCATCAACTTGAGCTACAATTAGAGAAACAAACAGTAACAAGCGAAGCCAGTACCCCATGTCTCTCAAGATTTGATATAAACCTTTAACACACTTAGATATATATTATATGAGCACTTTTAATTTCTGTGAATATATATAGGCATGCCCTCTATATTCATCTACAAAGTACAAACTGTTCATTAAATGAACTTCAGAAATGGGGTCAAGTCAATGCAATAAGTGTATAACCGACCCCATCCCTTGCTAGTTGCCATGGACATGAAGTAGAACAATTATTGCTGCAACTAACAATAACAATACAGCCTTCCCCATCTTTTAATTTGATGGAGACTACCTTATAGTATCTTTTTTTTTTTTTTT